>WNWK01014405.1:0-51401 GCA_009830355.1 Cherax destructor | reverse complement strand
CATGTTCACTTTTGTAACTGTACCATGTTCACTCGGAACTGAAACATGTCCATTGTGAATGTAGATGTTCACTGTGAACTGTCAATTTCACTGTTGTGAACTGTAGATGTTCACTGTGAACTGTACGATTTTCACTGTAACTGTACGATGTTCACTGTGAACTGTACGATTTTCACTGTGAACTGTACGATGTTCACTGGCGACGAAAACTCCACCTAAACATTAAAATTAAGTATTTCTATGAGATAAACATTAAGTTGAAAGAAATAACATTATGTGCCACACCATTATGCTAACATTGAAACATCGATATAAATAACAATACAACAATAATGTTATAATATTTGCTGACATTGACTCATCACAGAACACTACAACATAACACAGTATCATAGTAAGACAGAGACGTACTGACCAGTGTGCAGGAGTCACCACTTTAATTTTTTTTGTCAAGGGATCGAATATCCCCAGCAGGTAGTCTTTTTTATAAATCCCATAACGTTTATGTCTTATGTGGGGATGGTAAAAAATTTTTCTAATAATCCTAAAGAGGTTAGCGAAGTGAAAATGTAAGAAAAGAGAAAAAACTTGCTCAATTTTTTAATAAAGATTTTTGCAAAGTATCTTCCATAAGATAATTCATGATAGTGTCTTCTTTACCTTAGCCAAATGTGTCTCAAGCTAGTCAATTTTCACACCTTTCACAATGGATATCTTGAAAATACCAAAAACCAACATTCTCCATCAGAATATTGAAATATATAAAGTTACTGAATTCCCTAATATTGATCAAGCTTGACTTCTGCCTCCAAATTTTCGATTTATGTTGAAAAGACAAAAATAATTTTAATAACAGAGTGTATATATGAATGGGTACAAACTTGTGTATATTTGTGTGTGTATGTATGTGTGGGTGTGTGTGTGTGTACTCACCTAGTTGTACTCACCTAGTTGTGGTTGCAGGGGTCGAGACATAGCTCCTGGCCCCGCCTCTTCACTGGCCGCTACTGGGTCACTCTCCCTGCGTTATGAGCTTTATCATACCTCTTCTTAAAGCTGTGTATGGAACCTGCCTCCACTATATCGCTTCCCAAGCTATTCCACTTCCCGACTACTCTGTGACTGAAGAAATACTTCCTAACATCCCTGTGATTCATCTGAGTCTTCAACTTCCAATTGTGTCCCCTTGTTGCTGTGTCCCATCTTTGGAACATTCTGTCTCTGTCAACCTTGTCAATTCCTCTCAGTATTTTATATGTCGTTAGCATGTCTCCCCTATCTCTCCTGTCCTCCAGTGTCGTCAGGTCGATTTCCCTTAACCTCTCCTCGTAGTACATACCCCTTAGCTCCGGGACTAGTTTTGTTGTAAACCTTTGCACTTTCTTTAGCTTCTTTACGTGCTTGGATAAATGTGGGTTCGAAACTGGTGCTGCATACTCCAGTATGGGCCTAACGTACACAGTGTACAGGGTCCTGAACGATTCTTTATTAAGATGTCGGAATGCTGTTCTTAGGTTTGCTAGGCGCCCGTATGCTGCAGCAGTTATTTGGTTGATGTGCGCCTCAGGAGATGTGCCTGGTGTTATACTCGCCCCAAGATCCTTTTCCTTGATTGAGGTTTGTAGGCTCTGGCCCCTAGACTGTACTCCGTCTGCGGTCTTCTTTGCCCTTCCCCAATCTTCATGACTTTGCACTTGGTTGGGTTGAACTCCAGGAGCCAATTGCTGGACCAGGCTTGCAGCCTGTCCAGATCCCTTTGTAGTTCTGTGTGTTTGTGTGTGTGTGTGTGTGTGTGTGTGTGTGTGTGTGTGTGTGTGTGTGTGTGTGTATTTATGATTGATAGTGTAAGAGGCGTTGAGTGTGTTTTAAACATTGTGTGTGTATGTGTGTACTCACCTATTTGTGTTGCAGGGGTCGATTCATAGCTCCTGTGTGTGTGTGTGTGTGTGTGTGTGTGTGTGTGTGTGTGTGCGTGTGTTTTGTGTGCTTGTATGAATGGTGGTAAATCCTCAGTTTGCGAAAAGCACAAATAATTGTGAATATGAGTAAGTAAGTTTATTTAGGTCCAGGTACATATAAATACAGTTACACAAATTATCATACACATTAACATATCTGTCAATTACCCAGTGTTGCGCCCCTTGAACTGGGCCTCAATGTATATAATGTATATTTCAATTTTCTATAATTTTATATTGCGAATATTCTCGATTATAGCTAAATCGTTAATATTTTGCTTTATATTATTATTAGACTATTATTTAACTTAGCTATATATATTAGGTAGGATATTATATTATGTTGTGCTCGAGAGTGTAGTAACTGCCTTGGTGTTGACAAACGACTGTTAGCTGCCGGCGTCTTGTTGCGGAGGAGTCAGTCTCTGGACACACCTGAGCTGGGTGGTTGTTCCTCTTGCATCTCTCTCTGGCCTGCTGCCCTTCGTCGAGTCAACTCCTCACTCTTGTTGTTCTCGACATTAGACTCTGTTGGGTAGAGTATGAATTGTTGGTGAGGCGAATCATACTTCTCAGAACTCTGTGTAACTCTGTTCACAGAGAATAGACTAGACAGTGATTATTCGACTTTGTTCTGGGTTGTGTGTCACTTCGACACTCTTTGATAACTCAGGTCTCAAGCTCTAGCTCTGGACCTACTTCGATAAGGCATCTGCACCGCTACAGTTTGGGATTGTTTATGCTGAACCTAGTTTCAGTAGTAAGGGAGTTTTATGACTGTTTTGGAGGATCTACTGATGGTCCCCAGTTAGGTCGATTTTCTATCTCCTTGTTCCTGATGCTGTGTTGCTGTTGCCTGTTATAGTGCTGTTCTGCGAAGTGGTCATTTTACTAGACAATCAAGCTGTTCTGGTTGTCAATTTGTTTGTACAGCTAGCTTATGAGAAGTTGTTCTGTCGTACACTGGTTGAGTCGGGTCATAGTTACCGGAGCACACTCGTACACACATTTATTATTATTTATATATATTATTGTTATTACTGACATTGTACCTGATGGTACCTCTGAGTCATTTATATATATGTGCCCTCAGCACAGACTTATTGTATATGAGAGCAGTGTAGGAGCTACCCTCCTAATTAACCTAATTGATATATTAATATCTTTACATTTGCTTTACTATGCTACCCTAGATTTTCTCACTTTGTTAATAAATCTTTAAATCATTTACTTTGGTTAGTACCCTATCAGTTGCAATCCTCTATCTATATAATATGTCGGATAACTGAACCAGGATACTGACTTTGTTGCAAAAGCCCAGTAACAGGCTGGATGCTAGAAGGGCTTTCCTTTCTAGTGTTCACTGGAGATATCTATTGTTAATAGATATCGTGTCATTTTGTAACAAATGGGGGCTTTCCGGGATGTTCTTGATCCAAGGTGTTGGAGGAATTGTCCAGTTTGCCATACTAGTAACTCTATGGTCAAACACTTTGAGTAATTTCCTAATCTGAAGACTAGGAGTTTGGTCTTGTACAACATTGTAGGGGATGTATGTACCTGCCCGAGTCTCTTGATCCAAGGAGATGGAAATACTGTTAATGAGCTCTAGCTCTAAGACAACCAACTCTTGTATAAATTGTAAAGTAAATTCTTACATTAGGATTCTAGCTTCCCATAATCACTCTCTCATATTGTATTTATTTTTGTGATGTATGATAAGGTGAAAAAGTTAATTGATACTCTGACTTTGTCGAAGTTACGTACTTTAAAACTTCAGACTTGTTGGCAGGTAGCCAAGTATCTGGGTGTGACGTACAACCGTAGTTACACCGCAGTAACAGTCAGAGCATTAATTAAAGATGTGTTGTTTCCTGATAATACAGAGAGTTCTGATTCAGAGTCAGAGAGCTTAGTGTCACAATTAGTAAATATGTCACTAATTGATGACGTAGAAAAGGGAACAACACTTGACACGTCTCAGGGCTTTGTTTGAGAAACTGACACATTATAATTTCACTGTTAACTTGGCTAAGTGTAGTTTTGGTCAAGCCAAGATTACCTATTTAGGGTTTTGTATAGGCCAAGGTGAAGTTGCTCCTATTGATGCTAAAGTTCGTGCTATTGCTGCATTTCCAGTACCACAGGATAGGAAGGGTGTGCAAAGATTCCTGGGTATGGCAGGTTATTATCGCAGGTTCTGTCCTAACTTTGCTCAAGTCGCTGCTCCTCTCACTGAGCTCACCAGTAGCAAAGTCCAGTTCATCTGGACTCAAGATTGTTCAGACTCATTTACAAGGTTGAAGCGCTTGCTTTCCTCTGCTCCTGTTTTGCAGAGTCCTAACTTCAACCTACCCTTCTGTCTGCATATAGATGCGAGTGGTTATGCAGTAGGTGCGGCGCTGCTCCAAAAGTCCACATCTACTGACATATTGCATCCTATCTGCTACTATTCTTCTAAACTCAAACGACATCAGAAAAACTATGCCACTATTGAAAAAGAGGCACTAGCTCTCGTGGTGTCGTTAGAACATTTTGATGTATATTTGGGTACTTCTCCTTTTAAGATAAATGTATTTTCTGACCACAATCCTCTCACCTATATTAACACAATGAAGAGTAAAAATGCTAGGATAATGAGGTGGGCTCTCAGGATCCAGCCTTACTCCATAAGTATTAAACATATTAGTGGTCGATGTAATGTAATTGCTGACGCTCTGTCACGTCCTTAATTATCATTACAACATTTAACTTAACGTAAAATTTTGTGCCCAATATACTATTTTGTTACTTGCTACTTTGATTAATTAAGTAAAGTAACGTAAAATCAATACTGCCCATATAATTTTATGTATTCATGTCTAATTATAATTTCTTTCCATGTATCTACAGTAATGTGTTTTGTAAGTTGGTGTGTTGTGAAGGAGATATGGAGAGAAGCTGAGTGTGTGTAGTGGTTGGTGGGCGATGTTTGTTACCGAGCAGACTGCTCCGCGGTGACCCCCCCCACTTCTCTACACACCTATTCTCTCCAGCTTCCCCATGCTGTCCAGTCCTTGCTGCTTCACATTCCACTACCACTGTATTAGAGTGGAATGTCGTCTCCTATCGCACAAGACTGCTGTTGTATAGTCGTCACTACTATGACCACCACTGTTCGAGCCTCAGATGTCTCTATGCTGTCACCCCTACATCAGTGTATGGACATAACCTTGATTATGCTGATATACGAAGTACGAGGGGTATATCTTAGTGATATTGACACTGTAGAAAAGTAATTTAAGTGTTAACTTGCCGTGACACCTGAGTGACTCTGATATATTTATATATTTTTCTGTAATACATGTGTTTGAGACATTATTACTTCTCCTAGTGCGACCGTTTGTCGTGATGGGGGGGTGTTGCGCCCCTTGAACTGGGCCTCAATGTATATAATGTATATTTCAATTTTCTATAATTTTATATTGCGAATATTCTCGATTATAGCTAAATCGTTAATATTTTGCTTTATATTATTATTAGACTATTATTTAACTTAGCTATATATATTAGGTAGGATATTATATTATGTTGTGCTCGAGAGTGTGTAGTAACTGCCTTGGTGTTGACAAACGACTGTTAGGCTGCCGGCGTCTTGTTGCGGGGAGGAGTCAGTCTCTGGACACACCTGAGCTGTGTGGTTGTTACTCTTGCATCTCTCTCTCTAGCTTGCTGCCCTTCGTCGAGTCAACTCCTCACTCTTGTTGTTCTCGACATTAGACTCTGTTGGGTAGAGTATGAATTCGTTGGTGAGGCGAATCATACTTCTCAGAACTCTGTGTAACTCATTGACCTCTTCGCTCACGGGCCGAGAGGTTGTGCTGCGCAGTTGCTCCTGGTCCAGTCTTTGCGCAACTTCCGATTTTCTCCAAGATGGCGACCAGTGTTCGGAGGAGGAGCAACACGGTGTGTGTGGAGCTTCTTAAGGGAGCCATTTACCCAGCTAACGCTTCAGTGTTGCTGCGGCGATAATCCGTGACACTTTTGTATTTGTCATGAAGACCTATATGGCATTGCATTAAATGGTTCGACGAGGATCTTCGTGAAGTTTGATACAGTGGAGGCTTATGAAAAACTGTGGAGAGGTACCAGGAGAAGCACCTCACTGTCAACACTGGGATAGAAGTCCGGCTCAGGGATGCCTCTAAACATTACACCTTTGTGAAGGTCCGTAATGTGCCATTTGAGGCCATTGGATTGGATGTCAGTGAGGCCTTTGAAAGGTATGGTGTGGTGCATTCTACGACTATGGGAAGGTGGACTGAAGGAATATATGCTGGGTTGCCAGAAGGTTCCTTCACATTGAAAATGACTTTGAAAAGGCCTATACCGTCCTATGTACTGCTGGAGGCCTTTAGGACGCAGGTGTTTGTTACCTACGCGGGACAGCGTAGGACATGTCGTATGTGTGGGAATATGATCACATGGCGGCGGGGTGTCCCACCATCATGGCCCCAAGACCAATGGTTACACAGGTACCTGTGATGCATATCCCTTGGAGGAGTCAACACCTGAGATTGTGGAAGGACTGGGAAAGGCCAGTGGGGCAGAAGTAGGGAAGGTGTGGGGAAAGTTGTGTAACGTCCCCTGAGGAGTTGAAAGCTCCAACAATCGATGGGCCTGGAAAAGATAATGAGTCTGGGGATTTGGTAGAGGTGGGTGACCTACAGGTGGACCTATCGCAACCATTGCAAGAGATGTTGCGAACGTTTCTGGAAGATCCGGAGGTGATTTCCTCGGGAGTTGAAGGACACTTACAGGTGGAGGAGGGTAGGCTTAACCAGGACGTGAACGTGCCAGAAGCTGGGAAGACAGGTTGCAGGTGCAGGAAGTGGAGGCTGATGTGCATAGGAATGGGGACACGGATGTAATGGAGGTAGGGGGAGAATCAAGAAAGAGGGCAGGAGAGGTGTCAGATGATGATGTCCTCACACCTGGCCAGCGTACAGGTAAGAAAACATATGTAGAGATGGCACGGAAGGGAAGGTGGGGGCACAGGTGAGGGTATGGGATCAGGGAGTGAGGAGTGTTAGAGATAAAGGTTTAGGGAAGGTGCCACGCCCGCCCGCAGAAGCACAGAGGAAAGCCCCTTTGGCGTATTCAAGTGTTTAACGATTAATGTGAATGGCCTAAGGGCAGAAATTAAACGTAGGTGGGTGGAGGTAGTGTTAAGACGATATGACGTAGATGTAATTTTTATACAAGAACATAATTTTAGGTGTGGTCGAGAGTTGAGGTTGAAAGGTTATGAGGTGTATGCAGGTAACTCGGGGAAATTAAAGGGTGGGGTGGCTGTGGGGGTGAAGGAGTCCAGTCCCTTTCGGTTGTTAGCTTGGGAGGAGGGGAGGGAGAGTGGTGAGGGTGGATGGGCATTGGGGCGACATTCGGGTATGTTTCATGGGAATATATATGCCAGCTGACAATAATCGACGTGTAAAGGATGAATTTGTAAGGGAGGTTTTGACATATCATTTACGGGGTTTGCCTATGATTACTCTGATGGGTGGGGATTGGAATTGTATAATCAGGAAAAAAGATGTAGAACCTAGAGGGCGGGTTGTGAATTAGGGACGTTGCGTGTTTTACTGAGGGAGGTGGGAGTGTTCGATGTGGTACGGGGTGATGAATGGAGGGTGGAGCATACTTTGTGAGGAGAGGCTATGCAGCCCGGTTGGATCGTGTTTATGCAACAAGAGACGTTACAGTGGGGAGGGTGCAAACGCTTGATATTGGTTTTTCTGACCATCGTGGTGTATTAGTAGAGGTGGAGTGGGATGGAATGGTCCGAAGGTACAATGGTTATTGGAAGTTGAATGTGCGTTTGCTGGCGGAGGGGAGGGGAGGTCGTTTGAGGAATGGTGGGGTCCTTCTGGTTAGAAGGAGCAGAGGTAAGGAGAAAGATTTTTGGGCTGGTGGGAAAAAGTGCAAAGGAGGGAATAAGGGACTTTTATAGGAATCAAGGAAGAGATGAGGCAAGGTGGAAGTTTGGTCTTCAGAAATATTTGGAGGGTCAGCTTAATGAATGCTATGAGGGTGGGGTTGGTAGGTATGGGGAAATAGAGGGTTAAGGGAAGGTTGAGGGATATTCAAAATGATCGTTTTGATGCGATCAGAGTAAGAGGAGGTATTGAGGAGGCGTTGTGGGAGATAGACCGTCAGGTTGCGTGTTGAGGAGGTTTAGAGATAGGCAGAGGGTAACACGATTATGGGGATTGAGGTGTGTACAAGGGTGGGAGGATATGAAGTGGGACAGGTGCTCAGGACAACGGATGGCATAAGCAATTATGCCGATCATTGGTTTGGGAGGAAATTATCATTGAGTGTAGGGACGGGTAGTGACGGGAGGTCCTTCGGAAGGGATCCTGTGTCGTTTGGGGAGGAAGACCGTAAGGAGTTGGGTGGAAGTATAAGTGAGGAGGAAGTGGGGGAGGCAGTGTCTAGATTAAGTCTAGGGAAGGCACCAGGTTTAGACGGGATACCAAATGATTTCTATGTAGTGCATTGGGAAACGTTGAGAGAATGTTTAGTGCATTTGTTTAATTGTATGAAGGATGGGGTAGGTTAGGGAGACGCAGGGGACGGGGTAGTTGTTCTGGTGCCGAAAGGAGGAGGGGAGAACCTTGGGTAATTACAGGGCGATATCCCTCATGTGTGGAGATTATAAAATCTTCGCAAAAATTTTAGGGAATAGAATGAAAAGGTGCTTGACAAAGTCATACATCAGGGGCAGTTTGGTATACCTGGAAGAAGTATGAGTGTAGGACATGGGAGAATAGGGATTTTATTGAAGGTAGGACGGAGGGGGTGTCTTGGGAATAGATTGGAAGGAAGCATATGATTGTGTGAATAGAAGCATGATGGGAATTATATTGAGGAGTCAAGGTTTTGGGGAGGAAATTGCTGGATGGGTTGAGACATTGTATAGTTCTGCGAAGGTGTGTGTACAGGTGAATGGTAAGTTGGGGAAACAGGTGGTGATGGAAAGGGGTCTGAGACAGGGTGTCCCATATCTCAGATCCTTTTCGTGCATGCAGGATCCCTTTTATAGGTTAATAGAGGAAGGAGTAGGAGAGAGGGAGAGAGGGAAGAGGGGGTGGGTAGTGTGGGCATCGTGGGGTATGTGGATGATACTACTGTATTGGTGGGTGGAACAGAAGGGCTGGTTAATGTGGGACGTATTATAGAGGTCTTTGGAGCAGCGACAGGAATGAGGGTTAATGGAGCCAAGTCTAAGTTATTGGAGGTGGGTACGTGGGTGGGGGGGGGCTTGGGGAAGGTGTATGGATGGAATGTTGTGGATAGAATAAAGATCTGTGGAATTGTGTATATGGCAGATGTGAGAGTGGCCAGGCAGGTGAATTCTGAGGAGGTGGTGGGTAGGGCTCTGGGTAGAATGAGGGGTTGGAGGGCAGGGGATGTTACGCTGTTGCAACGTGTGGTGGTGGTGAACACACTTGTATACAGTAAGGTGTGGCATGTAGCTGCGGTGTATCCTTTAAGGATGGTCGACATCAGGGAATTACAAAAGAAAGTGTTACGGTATGTGTGGGGGTATGGGCGGCCGTGGCTTCGAAAGGAAGTTGTCATGATGAGTGTCAAGAGGGGGGGGTTGGGCCTCATTTCTTTGGAACATCGTGTGAAAGCAGTTTATGTGAAACAGTGTTTTTTAAGGAAGGGTGGGGTGAGAGGTCAACGAGTAGGAGCGGTCATGGAGGATGTACGGAAGTGGTGGAGTGGGAGGGACCTGCGGGTGTGTGAGGACATGGCTAGACAGTTATTGGCAATGAGGGAGCCTAAAAGGGCAAAGGTGGGCAGGTTGGGGACGGGGAGTGAAAAGGGTGGGGTGGTACAGGGTCAAGCGAATTTTCCAGTTTATGATTGGAGGGGGATTTGGGGTATGTTCAGGAAGATCCGTTTATTGCCTAAGGTACGGGAGGTGGTTTACAGATTTCTATTAGGTATATTGGCATCGAGGTCTGAATTATATAGGATGGGGTTGGTGGGTACGAATGAATGTCAGAGGTGCGGAGATGAGGAGACAGCATATCATGCTGTATATTTTTGTGAGTCTTTAGAGGGGGTGAGGCTATGGTTGTCAAGGGTGATTGGATTGGTGGGGGAGAAAATTTCGACCTTACGGGCTTTAAGCTTTGATGTTGGGGAGTATCGAGAGAAGTGGGGAGGGCAATTATGTATGTAATTGCGGATTTCTTGTATGTATCATGGGAATGAGAGAGGTGGGAGGGGACTGTAGGGTGAAAGCCTTAGCGGCTCATGTGTATCGCTCAATGTGTAGGAATAGGCTATTGTATGGAGATAAATGGGTATCAAGTTTCTCTGAGGGATATAGGACATTAACAGTAGCAAAGTTATTACGGTGATGCAGAGTAGAGCTGGAAAGGACTGGATTCTTTGGAAGACAGAGTAGTTAGGGGGTCGATGTTGTGTTGAATGAGGTTTTAGGGTGCATAGTAGTGTGAATGTTGAGGGGGTCGACTGGCGACGAGAATGCTTGTTATTGAGCAACGGGAAAAGACAGCTGACGCGGAAAGGTGTTGAATAGGTATGAGAGGATGACAGGATGAACTTGTTTGGATTTGACTTTACGTAATGACGTGACAAAGACCAGGTTCAAGGGAAAGGAGTACGCACAAGGGGCTTTCTGAAGTGTTGGAGCATGGTAATTGATGTTTGTTTTATGAGACAGGAAGGTATAGTTCCCTGACGCTGTACGGATCATTTAATATTGTTCTCAAATAGTACATATTATGTTTCTTATCAGTACTCTCAAAATAGGTAATTAAAATTTGTTGTGGAGTTATTGTAATATTACCACAAGATTAGTGGTATCAGAGAAGGTTTTTTTTACATTATCATTGTCATTGTATAATGTTATTGTATAGCTCCGTTTCATATACATCATATCATTGTCGTTAGGCAATGTGAAAGTACTGTACTGTTTTGTATAGTTTTTGGAATTAATGATGCTAACGATCTTATTGTATGGGTATTATTTGGGAAAAATTTTGTATGATGATTAAGGGTATCATCATAGTACATAGATTATGTATAGCAGTACTTAGTTCTTATTTTTTTGTGTGTGTATTTATGAATTATTGTATGTTGTTATGGTGATATATGCTCTGCGGGTTAGGATACGTGCTTGTATTCAGTGATAGGAGTAGTCTAATAGGGATAGGGGAAGGAAATTGAGTTGGCCTTGTCAAGTGATATGTGACAAGTGATATGTGTTATGAGTCTTGATGGAATACCCATCATTTAGATGGTTATTCCTTTATATGTTGGATAATAACTTACAACTTGAGTGGTATCAGATAAGACTTCGAATAATTGTTATTATGTAATGTTACAGTAAAGCACAGTTTTAAACATAATTAAGATGGCAGTCTTAATGCCTATGGCCTCTTAGGTTAGAGGTATTCAGTAATATTTATGCATATATGTTTTATGTAGAGGTATTTAGTTCACAAATTATTGGATATAGTGGCCTGTGGTCGTGTTGTATTTGTATAAAACAGGGTTTTATATTTTATCTGTATGATGTTAGTTTTTAAGTGGTTATGTTCAGAAACCACAAGTGGAGTGGTCTCAGATACGAATTTTCTTTGTATCATTGTCACTATATAAGGTTAATGTTTTGTATAGTGTTGCAAAGTTTGTTGTTAATGTACCTGTATGTGTTTTATAAATAAAATAAAATAAAAAAAAAAAAAAACTCTGTTCACAGAGAATAGACTAGACAGTGATTATTCGACTTTGTTCTGGGTTGTGTGTCACTTCGACACTCTTTGATAACTCAGGTCTCAAGCTCTAGCTCTGGACCTACTTCGATAAGGCATCTGTGCACCGCCACAGTTTGGGATTGTTTATGCTGAACCTAGTTTCAGTAGTAAGGGAGTTTTATGACTGTTTTGGAGGATCTACTGATGGTCCCCAGTTAGGGTCGATTTTCTATCTCCTTGTTCCTGATGCTGTGTTGCTGTTGCCTGTTATAGTGCTGTTCTGCGAAGTGGTCATTTTACTAGACAATCAAGCTGTTCTGGTTGTCAATTTGTTTGTACAGCTAGCTTATGAGAAGTTGTTCTGTCGTACACTGGTTGAGTCGGGTCATAGTTACCGGGAGCACACTCGTACACACATTTATTATTATTTATATATATTATTGTTATTACTGACATTGTACCTGATGGTACCTCTGAGTCATTTATATATATGTGCCCTCAGCACAGACTTATTGTATATGAGAGCAGTGTAGGAGCTACCCTCCTAATTAACCTAATTGATATATTAATATCTTTACATTTGCTTTACTATGCTACCCTAGATTTTCTCACTTTGTTAATAAATCTTTAAATCATTTACTTTGGTTAGTACCCTATCAGTTGCAATCCTCTATCTATATAATATGTCGGATAACTGAACCAGGATACTGACTTTGTTGCAAAAGCCCAGTAACAGGCTGGATGCTAGAAGGGCTTTCCTTTCTAGTGTTCACTGGAGATATCTATTGTTAATAGATATCGTGTCATTTTGTAACACCCAGGATAACACAAAAGTCAAAGTGACTTATTCCCATCGTGCCCGGCGCTTGTAACTGCTCGTCTTGCAAATACATAAGACAAATAACCAAATAAAAATGAAACGTTCAACACTTATTACAGTTCTGGTGGAGTGGACAGACACATTAACACACGAACACTCTTCCACACACAATAAAATATTAATAAAACACTTAAACTGCTGATTAAGTATACAAAACTTATATTTAATGTAGATGAATTGTATAATATAAACAGAACTACCAAATTTTCATTGAGTGGCGTCACCTTGGTGGGGGAACTGGAGGGTAGCTTGGCTGCGTCTAGCTGGTGTACGGTCGTGGCTGTCTTGGTGGGTGTAATTACTGGACGCAGTTTTCTGTGTGTCACCTCCTGTAATTCCACCCACCTGGACAGTCACTACCGTAGACCAGCTAGACAAGACCTCGTTCTCATCCAGCTAGGTCACTGGGGGTGGCTGAGCTGATTTCGGGATACATAACCTGGGGAAGGCTGAGGCTGGAAGATATCCTTAGGGAAGTGAGGAAGGGGAGACATCCGGGGGCCCACGGATGGATTCCTGGACACATGGACCTGGGAAAGGCAAGGATACCCTGGGAAAGTGGGAAAGGGAGAATATCTGAAGGCGGACAGATGGACTCCTGGACACATGGACCTGGGAAAGACGAGGATACTGGTTGCTGAGGCAGACCTTGGAGAAGTGGGGAAGGGAGAATATCTGAGGAGACACAGATGGACTCCTGGACACATGAACCTGGGGAAAACTTCAAAAACACAGTAAGTGGCTGGGTGGACCTTAAAGACGAACCACTGGCCTCCACGTGGCAGGGTCTGGTAACTCAGAGATAACTGAGACTGACAGTGGTGACAAACTGTTAAATAATAATAATGACAATTTCAATTTCTTATAAAGAGCACAACTGATATATGATTATTTAACATTTAGCATTTCGTGAAAGCAGATCTTACACTTAGGTAACACTACACATGCATGTACAAGCATATATATACTATCCCCTCTGGATTTTTCTTCTACTTTTCTTCCTAGTTATTGTTCTTGTTTATTTCTGCTTATCTCCATAGGGAAGTGGAACAGAATTCTTCCTCCGTAAGCTATGCGTGTCGTAAGAAGCGACTAAATGCCGGGAGCAATGGGCTTCTGTATAAATTACTAAAAACAAGATAAGAAAAAAAAAATAAAATTGGGATGTTTGAATGTGCGTGGAAATAGTGCGGATGATAAGAAAGATGATTGCTAATGTTATGAATGAAAAGAAGTTGGATGTCCTAAAGTTGGATGACCCTAAAGGAAACAAATCTGATGGGGTAGGCGAGTTTCAGTGGGGAGAAATAAATGGGATTAATTCAGGAGTATCTGAGAGAGTTAGAGCTAATGTTGAAGGATCAGTTATGGAGAGAGAAGAGGGAACATAAATGTATAAATTCAAGGATTATGTGGATTAAAATAAGGGTCGGATGTGAAAGAGGAGAGAGAAGTGTAGAGAGAGAGAGATATTTTGGGAGATGTTGAGCGAATGTGTAGGAACTTTTGAGCCAAGTGAGAGAGTAATCGTGGTAGGGGACCTAAATGCTAAAGTAGGAGAAGCGTTTAGAGAAGGTGTGGTAGGTAAGTTTGGGGAACCAGGTGTGAATGAGAATGGCGAGCATTTGATTGAACATGGTATATAAAGGAGTTTGGTTATAGGTAACACATATTTTAAGAAAAAGAGGATAAATAAGTATACTAGATATGATGTAGGGCGTAATGACAGTAGTTTGTTGGGTAGACTTCAGGATGTACATGTTTATAGAGGGGCCACAGATATATCAGATCACTTTTTAGTTGTAGCCACAGTGAGAGTAAAAGGTAGATGGGATACAAGGAGAATGGATACAGCAAGTAAGAGAGAAGTGAAGATTTATACCTGAAGGAGGAGGCAGTTAGGGTAAGATATAAACAACTGTTGGAGGACAGATGGGCTAGTGTGAGTATAGGCAATGGGGTAGAAGATGTATGGGGTAAGTTTAAGAATATAGTGCTAGAGTGTTCAGTAGAAGTTTGTGGTTACAGGAAAGTGGGTGAGGGAGGGAAGAAGAGCAATTGGTGGAATGATGATGTAAATAGAGAAGTAAGAGAGAAAAAGTTAGCATATGAAAGGTTTTTACAAAGTAGGAGTGATGTAAAGAGGGAGGAGTATATGAAGAGAAAAAGAGAGGTTAAGAAATTGGTGAAGCAATGTAAAAAGAGCAAATAAGAGGGTGGGTGAGATGTTATCAACAAATTTTGTTGAAAATAAGAAAAAGTTTTGGAGTGAGATTAATAAGCTGAGAAAGCTTAGGGAGAGAATAGATTTGTCAGTTAAAAATAGGAGAGGAGAGTTATTAAATGGAGAGTTAAAGGTATCGGGAAGATGGAGGAAATATTTTGAGGAATTGTTAAATGTTGTTTAAGATAGGGAAGCTGTGATTTCATGTATAGGGCAACGAGGAATAACATCTTATAGGAGTGAGAAAGAACCAGCTGTGAGTGTGGGGGGAGTTCGTGAGGCAGTGAGTAGAATGAAAGGGGTAAAGCAGTTGGGATTGATTGGATAAAGATAGAAAAGTTAAAGGCAGGTGGGGGATACAGTTTTAGAGTGGTTAGTGTTTTTATTTAATAAATGTATGGAAGAGGGTAAGTAACCCAAGGATTGGCAGAGAGCATGCATAGTTCCTTTGTATAAAGGCAAAGGGGACAAAAGAGAGTGTAAAAATTATAGGGGAATATGTCTGTTGAGTATACCTGGTAAAGTGTATGGTAGAGTTATTACTGAAAGAATTAGGAGTAAGACGGAGAGCAGGATAGCAGATGAACAAGGTGGCTTTAGGATGGGTAGGGGTGTGTAGACCAAGTGTTTGCAGTGAATCATATAGGTGAACAATATTTAGATAAGGGTAAAGAGGTGTTTGTGGCATTTATGGATTTGGAAAAGGCATATGATAGGGTGGATAGGAGGGCAATGTGGCAGATGTTACAAGGATAGATAATGATACTAGGATAGTGAGGCACAGGTTAGAGTATGTAGGAGAGAGGGAGATTATTTCCAAGTAAAAGTAGGCCTTAGACATGGATGTGTGATGTCACCATGGTTGTTCAATATATTTATAGACAGAGTTGTAAGAGAAGTGAATGCTCGGGTGTTGGCAAGAGGTGTGGGGTTAAAAGATAAAGAATCTAACACAAATTGGGAGTTGTCACAGTTGCTCATTGCTGATGACACTGTGCTTTTGGGAGATTCTGAAGAGAAGTGGCAGAGGTTGGTTTATAAGTTTGGTAGGGTATGTAAAAGAAGGAAATTAAAAGTGAATACAGGAAAGAGTAAGGTGATGAGGAAAACAAAACAAAAAATTGATAATGGAAGATTGGATATTATATTGGAGGGAGAGAGTATGAAGGAGGTGAATGTGTTCAGATATTTGGGAGTGGACGTGTCAGCAGATGGGTCTATGAATGATGAGGTGAATCATAGAATTGACGAGGGGAGTCTGTGGAGACAAAGAACATTATCCATGGAAGCAAAGAGGAGAATGCATGAGAGTATAGTTAAACCAATGCTCTTGCATGGGTGTGAGGCATAGGGTGTGAATGTTGCAACAAGGAGAAGGCTGGAGGCAGTGGAGATGTCATGTCTAAGAGTAATGTGTGGTGTGAATATAATGCATAAAATCCTTAGTTTGGAGATTAGGAGGAGGTGTGGGATTACCAAAACTATTATCCAGAGGTCTGAGGAGGGATGGAACGAAATAGAATTACTTCAAGAGTGTATAAATCTGTAGTGGAGAGAAGGCAGGGTTGGGGTCGGCCTAGGAAAGGTTGGAGGGAGGGGGTAAATTAGGTTTTGTGTGTGAGGGGCTTGGACTTCCAGCAAGCGTGCGTGAGCGTGTAATATTTATGAAGGGACTCTGGGAAACCGGCAGGTCAGACTTGATTCCTGGAGATGGGAAGTACAGTGCCGGCACTCTGAAGGAAGGGTGTTAATGTTGCGGTTTTATAACTGTAGTGCAAGCACGCCTCTGGCAAGACAGTGATGGAGTGAATGATGATGAAAGTTTTTATTTTTCGGGGCACCCTGCCTTGGTGGTCACCCTGCCTTGGTGGGAAACGGACGATGTGTTATATATAAATATAAATAAATACACAAACAAACATATATATATATATATATATATATATATATATATATATATATATATATATATATATATATATATATATATATATATATATATATATATATATATATATATATATACAGGAGAGATAGAGGGGATATGATAACGACATATAAAATACTGAGAGGAATCGACAATGTGGACAGAGACAGAATGTTCCAGAAGTGGGACACAGCAACAAGGGGTCCCAGTTGGAAGTTGAAGACTTAGATGAACCACAGGGATGTTAGGAAGTATTTCTTCAGTCACAGAGTTGTCAGAAAGTGGAATAGTCTGGGAAGTGATGTAGTGGAGGCAGGAACCATACATATCTTTAAGGAGAGGTATGATAAAGCTCATGGAACGGGTAGAGTGACCGAGTAGCTGCCAGTGAAGAGGCGGGGCCAGGAGCTGGAGCTGTTACTCAACCCCTTTAACCACAACTATGTGAGTACAACTAGGTGAGTACACACACACACACTCACACACACACACACACACACACACACACACACACGCACACACATATATATATATATATATATATATATATATATATATATATATATATATAGATATATATGTGTGTACTCATCTATTTGTACTCACCTATTTGTGGTTGCAGGGGTCGAGTCATAGCTCCTGGCCCCGCCTCTTCACTGATTGCTACTAGGTCCTCTCTCTCCCTGCTCCACACATGTGTGTGTGTGTGTGTGTGTGTGTGTGTGTGTGTGTGTGTGTGTGTGTGTGTGTGTGTGTACTTGGATGATTCGATCTCTTGACAATAAGAATTTTGGTAGTGGCTGCCACAACCTGGCCAGTACGACTGTGTGTTACTGTCTCCCATACTGTTGTTATGTACTGTGATGTATGAATGTTAACATGTGTGTGTGTGTGTGTGTGTGTGTGTGTGTGTGTGTGTGTGTGTGTGTGTGTGTGTGTTTTGTGTGTGTGTGTGTGTGTACTTGGATGATTCGATCTCTTGACAATAAGAATTTTGGTAGTGGCTGCCACAACCTGGCCAGTACGACTGTGTGTTACTGTCTCCCATACTGTTGTTATGTACTGTGATGTATGAATGTTAACATGTACTGCACAGTGAATGTTGTGGTGCACTATGTTGCAGAAATATATGGCACAAAGTAATGAAAAAGACACAATTGTAGAAGGTAACTATTGAATGAAGAATTTTGTTTCACAGTTGAAAGTTCCTCTCTGCTGTTATGTGTTTTTTCACCACCATCGTTGTGTTGTGATGTGTATAAAGTCTGTCTGCTGCACCAGAGTTAATAACAGTGTATGTAACCTGTTTGGTAAATACCTGATAGAAAACATTTGGTAGACGACGTCTTATAGGTTTGTGCTGGAAATAGTGCTGGCAGGACTTTGTTGGTAAAATACTTTAGGTAGCGGTTCGTTTGAATCAAGTCAGCTGGTATTATACGTCTGCGTGATCGTGGTGCCTCTACAGAGATAATCCTTTCAGGGACTTTCCTTTTAGTTCCTTCCTGGTGGAAAAGAGAATTTTGTCTCTTTGTCACATCGAAGATGTAATTGGTGCAGATGTTTCCTTTAGTAAATTAATGATGGATGATTTATATAAGCGAACACAGTAGAGGGTGACCTTCATTCAATAGCTGTGTCCTCTTTCGTCTGCAGAAAAACAGTACTTGATGAACAGAAAGCTCACTAACCTCGAATACAATTACTAATGGCTCCAAGCCCAGCTTGACACCAACTGCTAATGGAATGGTGAACAATAGAAAATTCGCTGTGCTGAACAAACTAGAGTTGGGAGGTAATGATATTGTTCCTCAGAGAACTCCAGAATTACACAACAGAAAAAGGATATTGTTTACTCAAAATTAAGAAACTCCGAACTATGTGATATCCTGGAATGATTTATATTATTTGATGTGTGGATATGTGGGGACACGTTCAGCAACAATACTTTCCCTTAATTAAGAAAACCAAGAAGAAAATAGGGTTAGCTGTATTACAATGTTAATAACTATACACTTATTCAGATAACTGGACTGAAGAGAGATTACAAGTCATATTTAAGTCACATTACAGAGTACATTTTATGGACTTCAGTAATAATTTCAACAGTGACAGAGGCTGGTTGAATTTTTAAGATACTGGTCAACATCTCGGTGATATAGAACTTGCAAATACATGACTATTCGAGGAAGGGAAGGTGTGGACGATACAGGTAAAAGAAGAGTGAGGGAAGAAGCCGAGGGGACAAAGGAGGGCGTCTGACAGGTTCACAGCAGGAGTGAGTTAGGTCATCCCTCCATCCTAAGCTACTCTTTCAGCATATTTAAATGGATCAAGTCAAGGATCCACTCATACCTTTTAACATCTGATTAAAAAGCTTAATTTGCTAATTGTCGTAATACAAATTCAAAGAGAGAAATTAGAAGGTATGCTCATTCCTAGTACCCGGCTATTAGAGATGTAAACATTGACTTACAAAGCCAGTACCACATACTATCTGAACTGGTAGTTCCTGGAAACAATTTGTCTTTCGCTCTCTCTCTCTCTCTCTCTCTCTCTCTCTCTCTCTCTCTCTCTCTCTCTCTCTCTCTCTCTCTCTCTCTCTCTCTCTCTCTCTGGTTCTCCGTGCTTGCGCAATATCTAGAGGATCTTCACACTCGGGTATTGACGTATTATATATTATAGACTCGGAATGTGTTGGGGATTAAACCTGGAAACTATAGAGACAGGAAATGTGAACACAGAAGCAAGGTTCATGGGGATGTGATCTCAAATGCAACTCATCTATGAACTCCGAATACCAGGGATGCTTGATCAAGACCAGTGATCCGAAGAGATTTGTGAATTGTCTAATAACTGTATAGATTTGCTGATGCAATGATGACGTAGTAGGAGGAGAAGGATTCAGATACATTTGAAACTATTATTTATGTCTTATAAGTGACCAGATAAAATCTCATTAGCGCCTGGAGGAGGAGGAGAGTGATACCATACATACCAGGCAGTGTTACATACCAGGCAGTGTTACATACCAAGCAGTGTTACATACCAGGCAGTGTTACATACCAGGCAGTGTTACATACCAGACAGTGTTACACACCAGGCAGTGTTACATACCAGGCAGTGTTACATACCAGGCAGTGTTACATACCAGGCAGTGTTACATACCAGGCAGTGTTACATACCAGACAGTGTTACATACCAGGCAGTGTTACATACCAGGCAGTGTTACATACCAGGCAGTGTTACATACCAGGCAGTGTTACATACCAGGCAGTGTTACATACCAGACAGTGTTACATACCAGGTAGTGTTACATACCAGGCAGTGTTACATACCAGGCAATGTTACATACCAGGCAGTGTTACATACCAGGCAGTGTTACATACCAGGCAGTGTTACATACCAGGCAGTGTTACATACTACACAGTGTTACATACCAGGCAGTGTTACATACCAATGCGGATGCGGATGCGGATACGGATGTAAGAAATTGTGCGGATGTTCCGCAGATGCGGATGTTGCGGATGCTGGGTTTACATCATTCCATGTGGGTCGTCTGACAAAATTTATGTTGGGGAAACCTCAAGAAGACCACACAAAGAAACAATGAGCACCGCTACGCTTCCCAGATTAATGACTTGAACAATCACTGTTATTCATCGAAACTCATGTGGACTTCTGATGGACTTAAAGAATGTTAAATTAGTCATCAGGGAGTCTAATCGTCGCAACAGACGGTGTTTAGAGTCATCACTCATGGCTACATACACCACCTTAACACAGAATACAGGGTGAACTGTTATTTCAAAAATATTAGCATAATGTAATTTGCCAGAGCAGATCACAGCTATCAACTAGCCCCGTCCATTTCCCTCCTCTCAACGTACCTTGAACTGACTTTGACCTCATCTCCGTCACTATACAAACTAACTGAAGAATCCACTGTTGGCCAAAACGTATCCTCAACTAGAAGCATTTCGGTCTGAGCATTGTATCCCCGTATTGCATAACATCAGTCCCCTGTGCCTCAGCGCACGTCATTGGAAAAGTGCAGAGTGCAACACAGGTTGATATTGAATTTAAATATTAGGATTTTATGATTGAATGTTTGATATGAATCAGAAGAGGCATTCACAAGTCGTCATATATAAAGTAATATCCAAATTTCTTAAATAAAAATAGTAAATTGTAACATGTGCAGCCCAAATCTATTTCAATCCTTTGAGAGACCAATATAAAAAAACCAAAGCACATCAGTCTTCAAGTTGAAATAGGAAGTTATCGGTACGGAAGTTATCGGTACGGAAGTTATCAGTACGGAAGTTATCGGTACGGAAGTTATCGGTACGGAAGTTATCGGTACGGAAGTTATCAGTACGGAAGTTATCGGTACGGAAGTTATCGGTACGGAAGTTATCGGTACGGAAGGACCGAAGAGAGTCAGATGCAACACTCAGAAATTTTCGCTGGTAAAGTACAACTTCAACCTTTTAAAAATTTTCTTCCATATGACTGACCACCTTCAAGAAAGTACAGTAAGCAAGTTAGTTTTATGTAAGCTTAGTATATATCATACAAATTTTATTAATGGCCAAGAAGGCACACAGTGTTATACCCATATAAATGTTCATTATATTCATTTAAATTTGTAATAAATTATTTCAGAAACTAATTTTATTAATAAAATTAGAACATTGTACTGTGCTTAAACAACATAACCTTAAGAGTTTGTTTCCTCTGAGAAAAACACATCAGCGCTAAAAGTTTAAAGTTGACCAGAAAATACATTTTCCATTTGTTGCACAGAATCCAACAAAATTTATATCTACGCATCGTAAACCCACAAAACTTTACAGCTGTTACATTTCACATGTTGCATAAGCCATTGATGATTGATGTCTTTCATAAATACTACATTTAAGTCAAGAACAATTTTAAACGCGCCTCTGGAATAGTAAGCATTCAAACTGGATTAAAAAAAAAAAAAAAAAGGAAGACAGGCCCAGTTTGGGTCAAGAGTCCCTCACCAGTGTCAAGAGTCCCTCACCAGTGTCAAGAGTCTGTCACCAGTGTCAAGAGTCCCTCACCAGTGTCAAGAGTCCCTCACCAGTGTCAAGAGTCCCTCACCAGTTTCAAGGGAAAATAATGCAATAAAGTAATGCTATACCATTTCCAGAAGAATAGTTGTGGTATAGCAGGTATACAATCCATTAAATATACCATTAAAATTTTGAAGTCGATGAGATGAGTCTTTCTAGAGTTGTCATATGGAAAGAACTTTTGGAATGGCCTTAGTATCACTGTTATATATATAATAGGGCAGCCACAAATAGTCCCAAGAATCTTGCCCAACATTCGTTACATCAGCGTTGAAAATTTGAAGCCGAACGAATGTGACGTTCTCAAGCAATTCAAGAAAATTTGGAAATAAGTAAACTAAAATGTTGCTGATAATGTTCCCAACATAAGAGTCTCTAATGTTGCTGATAATGTTACCAACATAAGAGTCTCTAATGTTGCTGAGAATGTTCCCAACATAAGAGTCTCTAATGTTGCTGAGAATGTTCGTAACATAAGAGTCTCTAATGTTGCTGAGAATGTTCGTAACATAAGAGTCTCTAATGTTGCTGATAATGTTACCAACATAAGAGTCTCTAATGTTGCTGAGAATGTTCGTAACATAAGAGTCTCTAATGTTGCTGATAATGTTACCAACATAAGAGTCTCTAATGTTGCTGAGAATGTTCCAAAATAAGAGTCTATAATGTTGCTGAGAATGTTACCAACATAAGACTCTCTAATCGTTAAACTTAAAAACGCGAATTTTTATATTTAAATTTGCATACGTACTGGCATCAAACTTATAGTTTATCATCATTCGTATTATTATTATTATAATCATAACTAAGCGCTAAACCCACAATGGTCACACAGCTCCTTCATTAACAATGTTTCCTCAATATTATTTTGAAGCCAATCAGTAGAAGCCATTTTTAGTTATTAATTAAAATAAATATCACTATTTAATAAATAAAATTAGCAAATTAGTAGTAGTAGTAGTAGTAGTAGTAGTAGGATACTCCCAGGTAAGACCCGTGTGGGTGTAGTAGTAGTAGGATACTCCCAGGTAAGACCCGTGTGGGTGTAGTAGTAGTAGGATACTCCCAGGTAAGACCCGTGTGGGTGTAGTAGTAGTAGGATACTCCCAGGTAAGACCCGTGTGGGTGTAGTAGTAGTAGTAGGATACTCCCAGGTAAGACCTGTGTGGGTGTAGTAGTAGTAGTAGTAGAATACTCCCAGGTAAGACCCGTGTGGGTGTAGTAGTAGTAGTAGTAGAGAATACTCCAGGTAAGACCCGTGTGGTGTAGTAGTAGTAGAATACTCCAGGTAAGACCCGTGTGGGTGTAGTAGTAGTAGGATACTCCCAGGTAAGACCCGTGGGTGTAGTAGTAGTAGGATACTCCCAGGTAAGACCCGTGTGGGTGTAGTAGTAGATACTCCCAGGTAAGACCCGTGGGTGTAGTAGTAGTAGGATACTCCCAGGTAAGACCCGTGTGGGTGTAGTAGTAGTAGGATACTCCCAGGTAAGACCCGTGTGGGTGTAGTAGTAGGATACTCCCAGGTAAGACCCGTGTGGGTGTAGTAGTAGTAGGATACTCCCAGTAAGACCCGTGTGGGTGTAGTAGTAGTAGGATACTCCCAGGTAAGACCCGTGTGGGTGTAGTAGTAGTAGGATACTCCCAGGTAAGACCCGTGTGGGTGTAGTAGTAGTAGTAGAATACTCCCAGGTAAGACCCGTGTGGGTGTAGTAGTAGTAGGATACTCCCAGGTAAGACCCGTATGGGTGTAGTAGTAGTAGTAGTCGTAGTAGTAGGATACTGCCAGGTACGACCCGTGTGGGTGTTGTAGTAGTTGTAGTAGGATACTGCCAGGCAAGACCTGTGGTGTGTAGTAGTAGTAGGATACTCCCAGGTAAGACCCGTGTGGGTGTAGTAGTAGTAGGATACTCCAAGGTAAGACCCGTGTGGGTGGTAGTAGTAGGTAGTATGTAGAGATACTGCCAGGTACGACCCGTGTGGGTGTTGTAGTAGTAGTAGGATACTCCCAGGTAAGACCCGTGTGGGTGTAGTAGTAGTAGTAGTAGGATACTGCCAGGTAAGACCCGTGGGTGTAGTAGTAGTAGTAGTAGTAGGATACTCCCAGGTAAGACCCGTGTGGGTGTAGTAGTAGTAGGATACTCCCAGGTAAGACCCGTGTGGGTGTAGTAGTAGTAGGATACTCCCAGGTAAGACCCGTGTGGGTGTAGTAGTAGTAGGATACTCCCAGGTAAGACCCGTGTGGGTGTAGTAGTAGTAGGATACTTCCCAGGTAAGACCCGTGTGGGTGGTAGTAGTAGGATACTCCCAGGTAAGACCTGTGTGGGTGTAGTAGTAGTAGGATACTCCCAGGTAAGACCCTGTGGGTGTAGTAGTAGTAAGATACTCCCAGGTAAGACCCGTGTGGTTTAGTAGTAGTAGGATACTCCCAGGTAAGACCCGTGTGGGTGTAGTAGTAGTAGGATACTCCCAGGTAAGACCCGTGTGGGTGTAGTAGTAGGATACTCCCAGGTAGACCCGTGTGTGTAGTAGTAGGTAGGATACTCCCAGGTAAGACCCGTGTGGGTGTAGTAGAGTAGGATACTCCCAGGTAAGACCCGTGTGGGTGAAGGAGATTTGTAGTGGAAGATATGTGGGGCAGGAAGAGGATGGGGGGAGAGAAGAGTCGGGGCTAAACCCGCATGACGTGTGCAAGTAGGGAATAGTAGTTAACTCCAGGTGCAAGACGATCGCGTAGTTTAGACCGTGTAGACTGCAACACTGTATCAAGCTAGTGTTAGACCGTGGTGACTGCAACACTGTATCAAGCGTATAGACCGTGGTGACTGCAGATACTGATCAAGCGTAGTGTTAGACGTGGTGACTGCAACACTGTATCAAGTGTAGTAGTAGACCGTGGTGATGCAATAGTATCAAGCGTAGTGTTAGACCGTGGGTGACTGCATACACTGTATCAACGTAGGTTAGCCCGTGGTGACTGCAACGACTGTATCGCCGTAGACCGTTGTGACCGTAGGTGACTGCAACACTGTATCAAGCGTAGTGTTAGAACCGTGGGACTGCAACGACTGTATCAAGCGTAGTTAGACCGTGGTGACTCGCAACACTGTACAAGCGTAGTGTTAGACCGTGGTGACTGCAACACTGTATCAAGCGTAGTGTTAGACCGTGGTGACTGCAACACTGTATCAAGCGTAGTGTTAGACCGTGGTGACTGCAACACTGTATCAAGCGTAGTGTTAGACCGTGGTGACTGCAACACTGTATCGCTGAGTGTTAGCCCGTGGTGACTGCAACACTGTATCAAGCGTAGTGTTAGACCGTGTGACTGCAACACTGTATCAAGCTAGTGTTAGACCGTGGTGACTGCAACACTGTATCAAGCGAGTGTTAGACCGTGGTGACTGCAACACTGTATCAAGCGTAGTGTTAGACCGTGTGACTGCAACACTGTACCAAGCGTAGTGTTAGACCATGGTGACTGCAACACTGTATCAAGCGTAGTGTTAGACCGTGGTGACTGCAACACTGTATCAAGCGTAGTGTTAGCCCGTGGTGACTGCAACACTGTATCAAGCGTAGTGTTAGACCGTGGTGACTGCAACACTGTATCAAGCGTAGTGTTAGACCGTGGTGACTGCAACACTGTATCAAGCGTAGTGTTAGCCCGTGGTGACTGCAACACTGTATCAAGCGTAGTGTTAGACCGTGGTGACTGCACCACTGTATCAAGCGTAGTGTTAGACCGTGGTGACTGCAACACTGTATCAAGCGTAGTGTTAGACCGTGGTGACTGCAAGACTGTATCAAGCGTAGTGTTAGACCGTGGTGACTGCAACACTGTATCAAGCGCAGTGTTAGACCGTGGTGACTGCAACACTGTATCAAGCGTAGTGTTAGCCCGTGGTGACTGCAACACTGTATCAAGCGTAGTGTTAGCCCGTGGTGACTGCAACACTGTATCAAGCGTAATGACACAACCGGTCAGGGTTTTGGGTGACAAAGTTTGCTGTTGTCTGTTTCTCAATGCTAAGATATGTGTAGGAGAGGGAAGCATGGAAAGCTGGCTTGGTAAAAAAATAAAAAAAAGGATGTGTTTAAGGTGCACCCTTGCAGAGGGCAGGGCAGAAGCTGAGATTAGAGGTATGGAATATAGAGGGGGAGGAGCAGGATTGTATAGGTATTGGAAGAGGTTTAGTGTGTTATCTGACCGTCTAATTATTTCGTCGAGGTAGGTTGTCCAAGTGTCATGGTGGGTTTCTAGTCGGTCAATCTGCCTGTCACTGTGTTCTTTCCAGAACACGTTCAGCGCCGGGGTGCCAGTCCTGATATGGAGAGACTCGCTTGTCGTCCCACGCCACGCCCAGCACCCACCGCAATTCACGGTTCTGAATTCGCTGCAGTTTCAGGACATTAGACTTTGCAGCAAGAGAAAGAGCAAGAGATGTAAATGTGACAAGTGGCCGTATGAGGGCCTTGTACAGGTGTAGTTTAGTGTGAGGGTGAGAGCCACTGAGTTTATATAGTCGCTCAAGGGCAGAAATGGCCATGGCTCCTTTGGCGTTTATGTGTGTAATCTAAGACTGGAGTCCAGGTTTTCTCCTAGGACAGTGGTGTTCCGTGTTCGTGGTATGCGTGTTCTTGTCGTCGGACACGGGTTTCCCTGTCATATTCCGTAGTTGAGGACGTGTTTTAATGTCATATTCCATTGTTCTGGACGGGCTTCCCCGTCATATTCCATCATTCTGGTAGAGTTTCCCTGTCATATTCCATCATTCTAGATGGAGTTCCATGCCATATTCGTTTGCTCTAAACGGGTGTCTCTGTCATATTCCATTGTTCTGGACGCTTTTCCCTCTCATATTCTATTGACATTTACGGGTTTCCCAGTCAAACAGTGGTAAACACACCACTGGTAGCACAGTGTTCTCAGTGGTGCTGACAGTGACAATAACTAACAGTGGTAAACACACCACTGGTAGCACAGTGCTCTCAGTGGTGCTGACAGTGACAATAACCAACAGTGGTAAACACATCACTGGTAGCACAGTGTTCTCAGTGGTGCTGACAGTGACAATACCCAACAGTGGTAAACACACCACTGGTAGCACAGTGTTCTCAGTGGTGCTGACAGTGACAATAACCAACAGTGGTAAACACACCACTGGTAGCACAGTGTTCTCAGTGGTGCTGACAGTGACAATAACCAACAGTGGTTAACACATCACTGGTAGCACAGTGCTCTCAGTGGTGCTGACAGTGACAATAACCAACTGTGGTAAACACATCACTGGTAGCACAGTGTTCTCAGTGTTGCTGACACTAATTCATGTTAAGATCTAAACAAATTTGGGTCATTCAGGCTCGATCCCCCGTCTGCCGATCGCGAGACAAACACGTTTCCTATTTGTACTCACCTAGATCTACTGCTATATGACACCACACTATCACTATGTAACACACTGCACTATCACAATATGAAACCAAACTATCACTATGTAACTCACTGCACTAAAACTATGTAACACACTGCACTATCCCTATGTAACACACTGCACTATCACAATATGAAACCACAATATCACTATGTAACTCACTGCACTATCACTATGTAAAACACTGCATTATCACTATATAAAACCACACTATCACTATGTAACTCACTGCACTATCAATATATGACACCTCACTATCACTATGTAACACACTGCACTATAACTATATGAAACAGCACTATCACTATGTAACTCACTGCACTATCACTATGTAACACACTGCACTATCACTATATGAAACCACACTATCACTATGTAACACACTGCACTATCACTATATGACACTACACCATCACTATGTAACACACTGCACTATCACTATATGACACCATACTATCACTATGTAACTCACTGCACTATCACTATGACACTCACCTATCACTATGTAACTCACTGCACTATCACAATGTAATACACTGAACATCACTATATGACACCACACTATCACTATGTAACTCACTGCACTATCACTATGACACATATCACAACTGCACTATCAATACTACTGAACACACATGCACTATCACTATGTAACACACTGCACTATCACTATATGAAACCACACTATCACTATGTAACTCACTGCACTATCACTATATGAACCCACTATACATGAACTCACTGCACTATCACTAGTAACACACTGCACTATCACTATATGACACCATACTATCACTATGTAACTCACTGCACTATCACTATATAACACACTGCACTATCACTATATGAAACCACACTAGCATTATGTAACTCACTGCACTATCACTATATGACAACACACTATCACTATGTAACTCACTGCACTATCACTATATGACAACACACTATCACTATATAACACACTGCACATCATATATGACACCACACTATCACTATGTAACACCACTATCACTATGTAACACTGCATATCATAGTAACTCACTGCACTATCACTATGTAACACACTGCACTATCACTATATGAAACCACACTATCACTATGTAACTCACTGCACTATCACTATGTAACACACTGCACTATCAATATATGACACCACACTATCACTATGTAACTCACTGCACTATCACTATGTAACACACTGCACTATCACTATATGACACCACACTATATCTATGTAACACACTGCACTATCACTATATGACAACACACTATCACTATGTAACTCACTGCACTATCACTATGTAACACACTGCACTATCACTATATGACACCACACTATCACTATCTAACTCACTGCACTATCAATATATGACACCTCACTATCACTATCTAACACACCACACTATCACCATATAACACACTGCACTCTCAATGTATAACACCACACTATCACTATGTAACACACTGCACTATCACTATGTACCACTCACATCACTATGACACACATCTATAATGTAATCACACATCACATGTACACTCACTATCACTATGTAGCACACTGCACTATCACTATATGACACCACATTATCATATGTAACTCACCACACTATCACTATTAACATCACTATCACATACACATCACTATCAATAAACACCACACTATCACTATATAACACACTGCACTATCACTATATAACACCACATATCATATGTAACTCACTCACACTATCACTATATAACACCTACACTATGTCTACTCACTATATAACACACTGCACTATCACTATATAACACCACACTATCACTATGTAACACACTGCACTATCACTATATAACTACACACTATCACTATGTAACACACTGCACTATCACTATATGACACCACATCTATACCTATGTAACACAC
Source organism: Cherax destructor (assembly GCA_009830355.1). NCBI lineage: Eukaryota > Metazoa > Arthropoda > Malacostraca > Decapoda > Parastacidae > Cherax > Cherax destructor. The sequence continues at coordinate 22,190 of WNWK01014405.1, read as the reverse complement.
TTGCACTGTCACTATTTGACACCACACTATCACTATGTAACACACTGCACTATCAATATGACACCACACTTCACTATGTAACACACTGCACTATCAATATATGACACCACACTATCACTATGTAACTCACCAAACTATCACTATGTAACATATTGCACTATCACTATGTAACTCACCACACTATCACTATGAATACACTGCACTATCACTATATAACACACTGCACTATCACTATATAACACACTGCACTATCACTATATAACACCACACTATCAGTATGTAACACACTGCACTATCACTATTTAACACCACACTATCACTATGTAACACACTGCACTATCACTATATAACACCACACTATCACTATGTAACCCACTGCACTATCTTCACTATATACCTCACCACACCATCACTATATAACACACTACATTATCACTATCACTATATGGTGCCTATGAGAACATTCTTATGGTGTATAAATATATTTATTTGAATGTATTTACCTATTCCTCGCTGGCCTAGTGGTTAGCATATCCCTCTCGAGTTGTAAGACTCAAGCATCGCGGGTTCGAGCCCCGCCAGTACCCTCCTTTGTTATCAGATCGGTAAGTGAAGTGAAGAGAATGGATGTCCAATATGTTGGTATTTATCACCCTCTCCTGGAGGCCACCAAACCCTTGTGTGTATTTGATATCAGAACCATTGTCAGTGACACGCCTCGTTCATTCGGTAAGGTATGCAAAGTCTGCTTCAGCGATGAGCTACTTCGCCAGCCTCCTGTACCCTAAGGCCAGGGTCGTATTGTAGCGATGAGAGAAGAACCTCACTGCGTTGCTGTGTATGCCTGCCTGGATGGGACCTTACTCTACTATGACGGCGACAGTTCTCAGATCGCCCTCGAAGTGATGATAAAATACTGCAAGATGAACCCCTGCTTCAAAAGACTTCGATCTATTCGTTGCGTCCAACAGTACAGTGGTACCTGCACGTACCAAGCACTAGCATTCATGGACATAGTTGTCAGTTCCAGACTCACGGACTCCACTGACATCATTAGCTGGTTCCGCATTAGAATGGAATATTTCCCGGATACTAAGGCAGTCAACTTGGTCAGGTCAATGCTGAGTGAATTCAAAATGATATTGATACTTCCTGCGACGATTTACAAGATAGCGTATTGACGGAAGTGATTATAAATCATCTAGTTGAAATAAGGAAGTCTGTTAAACGTCCACTGGACAGTGAGACGCCCTCAGCCCCACCACAAAAAATAATGAAGATGTGAAAAATCAGATAGAGAGAACACCATGAAGTTGATTGTCAAGAACCATGTATTGAGTCCCTCGCCAACAACTGAAGGGGATGAGGTTATACAGCAAACTTTCAAGGTAACACAGCTAATAACACTGAAGGTATCCAGTTAATTTCCTTTGTTAGCCCAGTCGGTAGAGCGTCGGGGTGTACATTTGAGGACGGTGGTTCGAGCCCCGCGTGAACCTTTCTGTTTATTAATCGACAGTAGTTGATTAAACTTAAGTTGAGTTAATATACATAACTAAGTACGAGACTCACAGTCATAGCTACGAAAGTGATAGTCAGGATGACTTGGGTCATCATTCCTTCTGTGTAGGATCAGAGTAAGATGAAGGAATGAAATCCTCCATAAGACAAACCTCAGGCCAACACCTCAACACCAGTTGCAAGATGCTGATCGGGTGATTAAAAAACTAAACGAAAAATTTCAGATGGCTGGTCTGTCTAAGGCACAATCCCCAGCAGCCACCATGGCATTAAAAACCTTGGTGAATGATTGGAGCATGAACGTTGACATGATTCACTCTTTAATTGTATTTAAGGTACCTTTTACATTTCACTTCCTTTGATATCTCATACTCCAGTTAGTTATTTTAATAATATTTGCCTTATATAGTGTATATGATACCCCTCTTTCTTCAGTCTTCGAAAATACATTCAGAGTAGTTTGAGGTGCTCTAAATAGTTCAGATATTATACCAAGTTAATCCGAATAATAATAATTTAAAAATATCTTTATTTCTACATGGTGCTGATAGTGACAATATCCAACAGTGGTAAACACATCACTGGCAGCACAGTGCTGTCAGTGTTGATGGAAGATTAGTCAAACTTGGGCTTTAAAACAGAGGCCTACCTAATGATACTAATATTTGGAACGATGATTCTAAATGTAATATCACTTTTTCTCCATAATTTAATTATAATTAACAAGTATGGATGGGTATGAAACACGAAATAAAACTGTCAATATAGATGATTGGTGTGGAAATAATATTTTTTATACACAAACACACACCCACACATAAACACACACACGTGGTGAGGTGTCAGAGTGGGCGCAGGTGACGAGTGAGGTTCCACAGGGGTCAGTCCTAGGACCGGTGCTGTTTCTGGTATTTGTGAACGACATGACGGAAGCAATAGACTCCGAAGTGTCCCTGTTTGCAGATAATGTGAAGTTGATGAGAAGAATTCAATCGGACGAGGACCAGGCAGAACTACAAAGGGATCTGGACAGGCTGCTAGCCTGGTCCAGCAATTGGCTCCTGGAGTTCAACCCCACCAAGTGCAAAGTCATGAAGATTGGGGAAGGGCAAAGAAGACCGCAGACGGAGTACAGTCTAGGGGGCCAGAGACTGCAAACCTCAATCAAGGAAAAAGATCTTGGGGTGAGTATAACACCAGGCACATCTCCTGAGGCGCACATCAACCAAATAACTGCTGCAGCATATGGGCGCCTAGCTAACCTAAGAATAGCATTCCGACATCTTAATAAAGAATCATTCAGGACTCTGTACACTGTGTACGTTAGGCCCATACTGGAGTATGCAGCACCAGTTTGGAACCCACATCTAGACAAGCACGTAAAGAAGCTAGAGAAAGTGCAAAGGTTTGCAACAAGACTAGTCCCGGAGCTAAGGGGTATGTCCTACGATGAGAGGTTAAGGGAAATCGACCTGACGACACTTGAGGACAGGAGAGATAGGGGGGACATGATAACGACATATAAGATACTGAGAGGAATAGACAAGGTGGACAGAGACAGAATGTTCCAGAGATGTGACACAGCAACAAGGGGACACAGTTGGAAGTTGAAGACTCAAATGAATCACAGGGATATTAGGAAGTATTTCTTCAGTCATAGAGTGGTCGGGAAGTGGAATAGCTTGGGAAGCGATGTAGTAGAGGCAGGTTCCATACATAGCTTTAGGAGAGGTATGATAAAGCTCATGGAGCAGGGAGCGTGACCCAGTAGCGGCCAGTGAAGAGGCGGGGCTAGGAGCTATGATCGACCCCTGCAACCACAACTAGGTGAGTACAACTAGGTGAGTACACACACACACATACACACACACACACATACCACACTACACACACACACACACATACACTACACACACACACACACACACACACACACACACTCACACACACAGAAAACACACACACACACACACACAGGCCCATACTGGAGTATGCAGCACCAGTTTGGAACCCACACCTGGTCAAGCACGTCAAGAAACTATAGAAAGTGCAAAGGTTTGCAACAAGACTAGTCCCAGAGCTAAGGTTAAGGGAAATCGGCCTGACGACACTAGAGGACAGGAGGGTTAGGGAAGACATGATAACGACATATAAAATACTGCGAGGAATAGAAAAGGTGGACAGAGACAAGATGTTCCAGAGAGGGGCACGGGAAAAAAAGGGGTCACAAAAGTTGAAGACCCCCAAGAGTCAAAAATGTTAAAAAGTATTTCTTCAGTCATAGAGTTGTCAGGAAGTGGAATAGCCAAAGAAAGTAAAGTAGTGGAGGCGGGAAAACCATACATAGTTTTAAGACGAGGTTTGATAAACCCTAAAGAGCAGGTAGAGAGAGGACCTAGAGCAATCATTGAAGTGGGGGAGCCAGGACCCATGACTCGCCCCCTTGCAACCACAAATAGGTGAGAAAATGGGTGAGTACACACACACCCACACACACACACACACACACGACATATAAAAAAATTTGGAGGGGAAACAAGGTTGACAGAGACAGAATGTTCCAAAGAGGGACACAGCAAAAAGGGGGGACACAGTTGAAAGTTGAAGACTGATGAATTAAGGATGTTAGGAAGATTTCTTCAGTCACAGAATGGGAAGTGGAATAGTTTTGGGAAGCGATGTAGTGGAGGGGTTTCCATAAAAGCTTTAAGAAGAGGATGATTTTAAAAGGGCAGGGAGAGGACCCAGAGCGTCCAGTGAAGAGGCGGAGCCGGGAGATGTATCCCCCCCCGCAACCACAACTAGGTGAGTACAACTAGGTGGGGGTACAGGAGCTGATTTCCCCCGGGACCCCCAACCAATTAGGTGAGTACACACACACAAAACACACACACATAAACACACAAAACACATATACACACATACACAAACACTCACACACACACACACACACACACACACCCCGCACACACACACACACACACCCCTGCTTGAAAGGGAAACCCGGGGAAATTTGGAGGAAATGGAAGGTGGACGTTTTAGAGAAAGGGACTACATAGTAGGTACCATCCAGTCTGGGGAACAAAAGATAATCATTGGGTGATGTATAACCCACCACAGAACTGCGGGGAGGCCAGGTGAGGAATAAGATGAGAAAAAACAGAGCGATGGGGAACCCCCCCCGGGGGAGGTGGCAAAAAAAGCGCACATGAGCAGAGCGAACCCACTGGTCATGGGCGATTTCAACCACAGGGAGATCGACTGGGAGAAACCCAAAAACCCAAATGGGGTCCAGAAACTTGGAGAGCCAAGATGATGGATGGGGGACTGGAAAACCTGATGCACCAACATGTCGGGGACACGACCAGAGGGAGAGGAGAAGATAAAAACCAGCAAGACGGGACCTTTACCCCGGGAACAGCCCAGATATTGAAGACATAACACACGAGACCCCCCTGGGAGCCAGTGACCATATGGTGCTGAGTTTTGAGTACATTGTAGAGTTTGGGTGGAGAGGGAAAAAGGTACCGAAAGAGGCAAACCATATTTTTTAAAAAAGGAAACTACACAGGCATGAGGGGAAATTTTCCCGCAGGAGGTTCAGTGGGAAAGGGAAATGGATGGACAGACAATAAATTTAAATGATGGAATACGAGGGGGCAAAGTGCAAAACAGAGGAAAAGGGTTTTTCCCCGAGGAAAAAATTAAACGGAAGGCCAAAAAAAAGTCCCCCGGTTTACCCAAAGGGGGGCAGGGAGGCAAAGACTCAGAGGTCAGAGAATGGAAAAGGGGACAGAAGGCTAGGGAAAAGAGTATGCACAGGAAGGAGGGAGGCCCAGAAACAGTACGGGAAAAAGACATAGCATCGAAAGTTGTCCAACCCCAAGTTCATGTACAGTCACATCAGAAGGAAGACAAAAAGTTAAAGACCAGGGGATAAGGCTTTAGGAGAGAAGATGGGGAACTCAACCAACAATGATCAAAGAGGTATTTAGGAGCTCAACTTGGGGGTTTAAGGAAGTATTCACAGTGGAGGAAAGAAGGCAGCTGGGGGAGACAGGGGTGGGGGGGCGTCACCAAAAGGGATGTATCAAGTGCTAGAGGGCATACACACAACTGAGGAGGAGGTGAAGAAAATTACTCAGTGACCTTGATACCCAAAGGCGATGGGTCCGGGCAAATCTCCCGTGGATTCTTCGGGAAAGGGGCTGAGGTACTGAGTGTGCCACTTACCAATAATATTCAACACATCCCCCGAAAATGGGGGAAAATACCTGAGGTATGGAAGAAGGCCCAATGTAGCCCCATCTTTTAAAAAAAAGGGGACAGAAAAAAGGGACTAAAAATATAGACCAGTGTCACCACATGTATAGTGTGTTCCTGGAGAAAATCATCAGGAAAAGAATGGTGGAGCACCCGAGCTGAACAGGATAATAAAAAACCAGACAGCACGGATTCCGGGAAGGCAAACCTGTGTAACAAACCTCCCAGAGTTCTATGATAAAGTAACAGAGGTAAGGCAAGAGAGAGAAGGGGGGGGGTTGATTGCATTTTCCCGGGCTGCAGGGGAAAGGGCCCTTTGACACAGTTCCCCCCTGAGATTAGTAAAGAAGTTGGAAGAACAACATGTATAAAAGGGAAGGGGACTGAATGGATCAGGGAATACCCACAGGGAGGCAGCAACGGGTCATGGTGCTGATGAGGTATCACAGTGGGGCTCAGACGAGCGGGGGCACGAGGGGTTTAGCCTTGGGGCCAGTGTTATTTTTGGTTTTGTAAACGAAAATGACGGATGGGATAGACTCAGAAGTGTCTCTGTTTGCAGATGATGTGAAATTAATGAGGAGAATCACATCGGAAGAGGACCAAAGGACTTCAAACAGACCTGGGCAAGCTTGACATCTGGTTCCCGGGTTCTGAATTCAATCCCACCAAATGCAAAGTCAAAAAAAATTGGGGAAGGACAAAGAAGACCGCTGACAGAGTACAGGGCCAGGTGACAAGGGCCACAAAAACCCCCAAAAGGGGAAAGACCTTGGGGGGGAGTATAACGGGGGGTTCCCCGGGGGCAAACATCAACCAGATAATCGGGAGCATATGGGCCACTGGGCAAACCTTTAAAATTAGGGTCAAGACCTAAACAAGGAATGTTCAAGACACTGTACACCGGGGTAAAGTCAGGCCCAAAACTAGAAATATGCAGCACCAGTCTGGAAACCCCCACCTGGTCAAGCACGTAAAGAAACTAGAGAAAGTGCAAAGGTTTGGGACAAGGGGTAGTTCCACAACTCAGGGGTCTGTCCTTTTGAAGAAAGGTTAGGGAATTGGGGCCAACAAACTGGAGGAAAGAAGGGTCAGAGGAGACATGATAACGACATAAAAAAATACTGGGGGGAAATTTGACAAGGTAGACAGGGACAGGGGTTCCAGAGGGGGAAAACACAGAAACAAGGGGACACAACGGGAAGTTGAAGACTGATGAGTCAAAGGGATGTTGGGAAAGCATTTCTTCAGCCACAGAGAATAGAAGTGGAATAGTCTAGAGAAAGATATAGGGGAGGCAAAAAAACCCAAAAAATAGTTTTAAGACAAGGTATGATAAAGCCATGGAGAAGGGAGAGCGGAAAACCCAGTAGCGGAAAAAAGGGGGGCCGGGAGCTGAGTCTGCCCCCCGCAACCACAATTAGGGGAGTACAGAGGTGAGGCCTGATAGGAAGAAGGTGCTGGAGTGCAGCAACACCAGGACGTCTGGGACATGTTAAGAGAGCAACGAAATACTAAATCAGACCCAGAGTTATGGAGGTAAATGAAATGGGAAGAGGGGGATATAGAGGTCATTTATTATTTATGGGCTACATGAGGCAGAAGGAAAGACCTATGACGAAGAAGACAGGGAGGTAAAAAGAGATTGAGAGCATGATTGTGGTAATTAGAGAGAACATGAGCCAACTGACAAATTTTCAGACTTGGGCAGTACTCAAGGAAAAAGAGCCTCCCAATCAGATTGGCATTCAAGAGAGAAATGGTACAAACAAGATCCTGCACAGAAACCTCGATTAAAGGATTCGCCAGTGAGTGTACCTCCACTGTTATAGAACAAAAGGATTGGGAACAACTGAGAGAAGGCGAGTAATAAAGTGATATAGGCAGGAAGTGGAGGCAGAGCAAGGTACTGACAGACTGGGGATAGTAGCCTTGGGAGTAACAACAAACACAACTTCCCACAGAACCATCAGCCTCTTAACCCATATGAACCCACACCAACCAAACACAGCACAGAAATAAACCACACTCCACACCCACAGTCCCAAACAGCCCTTTCCCCAGCACTAACACCATCACAACACCAGCTCACTATAACATCGCACTGTCTTCACACCTTCAACCTGTACCAACCCCACCCACCCCTGAATGCAGGTCTGGAAAGGAAGCTGAAGGTGTTGTATACAATCACAGATGATATTACAAATAAAAGTGAAGAGTAGCAGGAAAGTATCACTGAAGCATTGCCGAACATCATGGCAACTTACAGAGACAAAGCTCTTTAGGGTAATAACAGATGCGATCTTCCCTTCTGATTTTAGATCCTGAGGAAAGAGAGGGTGAACAAATGGAAGGACGAATTGCACTGCTTATCAATAGCCAATGGAGTTTAAGAAGAGAGGACTAGTCTAAGGTGAAACCGATGACTACATAAATGGAGACACTTCTAACCGGGGTCCAAAAGGTGATGATAGCAGTGATGTACAACCTGCCACTAAACAGCAGGAGACCAATACAGAATACGATGAGGTAACAGAACGATGGTGGCAATAGTAGCCGGGGTGGCCAGATGGGCCCACATAAGCAGAGGAAAGTTACTCATCATGGGGGATTTGAACCACAAAGGATAGTCTAGAAAATCTGAAGCCACACACTGGGACTGGAGACATGGAGGTCAAGATGCTGGGGTGTTGCTGATGCAACACTTCCCCACGCGTGTCAAGCAACGAAATAGATTGGTCAATTACAAAACTTTTTTTTCATTTTAGAACACGACATCACATCAAGCAGAGCAAACACAGCTTCATGTCTGGGTAAACATTCCCTCGCAAGTTACTCAGCAAACATCTTGACCTGACTTAATGGATACCGTCTTCTTCTCATTCCGTCATCCCTTTCACAATATATGCTTAAAAGTCTTCAGTACCGTATATAAACTTGAAAATTTGGTCTCCAAAGTAATGTCATCTTAAATAACAAAAATTATACCGCTTAATTACTTTTGTGGATCTTCTACTTTACATTTGGGAGGATGATATCTCCAAGGATAATAATGTTTGGTGAAGAGTTTCATGATATTTATGAAGCCTAAGAGATTTCTAAGGTTCTTAAAGTAATGTTTCACAAGGAATCATTTTCAGTTCCTGAAAACATCCTAAATAAACCTACGTCACCGGTTTTACCATGTTTGGCGAATTTTGAAAAGAGACATTTTCTTATGAGGCAACAAATATACCGTGGGAAGAGAACATAGCATGAAACGTCCCATCTTTATGTATTGAGTGAACCACTTTCTTGCGTGGCGGACAGAACATACATACACAAGAGCAAGATGTACGAGGCCCCACCTTCCTTAACCTCAACCTCTTCCATTTTCCACCTAACGTTAGCAAAACGCACACACACTCGAAACATGGACATTAACGCAGTTCTGTGCCTGCCAAGAATACACATAGGTATGATATACAGAAAAGCTCACGACTCTCACACACGTTTGCCTCTCATCCTGAAACATGCACCGGCCATACACAGGTCAGTATAGTTTCAACCATAATTTCTTAAGGATGAGCACATGCAGCAAGGTATATGACAGCGTAACACACCATGTAGATTAAACTTTAGACTGGAAAAGAATACAGGAAGCAATGAAAAGTGCTGAGATGTAGAAAGGAATTTTTAGTGAATAGGAGATTGAGAGCAATGGTAAAAGGGAAGTTCAAGCTGGAATTGGTTAACAAATAGCTGCTTCTCCAAAGATCGACACTGGGGTCCTTGCTTGTCTAAATGTTTGTAAATTTCTCGTTGTTTGCTGATAAAGTGGCACTAATAATATGAGAAAGAGTGGAAGAATACATAGAACATAAGAACATAAGGAACACTGCAGCAGGCCTGTTGGCCCATACTAAACAGTCCTTTCACATACCCAACCCACTAACAGAATAAACGCTACCCAAACAATAAGCTTTGACAATGAAGTATTTACTCACGTGCAAGTCCCTCCAAATCCAACCCCTCTCACTCATGAATTTATCCAACCTAAATTTGAAACTACCCAAGGTCCTAGCTTCAATAACCCTACTAGGCAAACTGTTCCCTCATCAAAGACCCTATTTCAAACCAAAACTTTCCTATATCCTTTCTAAATCTAAACTTATCTAATTTGAATCCATTATTGCGGGTTCTCTCTTGGAGAGGAATGTCATAGACCTTATTTATATCCCCTTTGTTAATGCAGGAGATTTCTTATACTGTAAATCATTAGTCATTCTTCTCATGTTCTCAATGAATCTATATCCATCCTGTAGTGGAGACCAAAACTGAGGTATAGAGCTGTAAAATAACTTTTGGACTTCTGTTGCTTAAACTTCTTGAAAAAATCCTAGTAATCTGTTAGCCGTATTGCGCACACTTAGAGCACTGTTGTCTTGGCTTACCATGACTCCCAAGTCTTTTTCACATTCTGTATGATCAAGTTCTACTTCACCTAGTTTATAACTTCGAGGGATATTTTCATTACCAGGACTAGTTGGTAAAATTAGACACATATGCAACAGGTATCTTTATTGAGGAAACGTTTCGCCACACAGTGGCTTCATCCAGTCCATATAAGAGGGAGAATCGTGAAGAACAGGAGGAGTGTGAGGTTGTCAGGCCCTCAATCTTGAGACGATGTTGTCAGTCCATCAATCTTGAATAGAATAACAGCATATGAGCAGAGGGGAGTTTATATACTGTAGACAACAGGAGAGGTGCAGCAGTTGTAGGAGGTGTCACATTTGTTCAATGTGGGGAAGTAGGTCATTGCCCAAGGAATAGGCAAGCGAGAAGAAATCCCTGTATTAAGATACCAAGATGTTGCAGTGTCAGACAGGATGTGAATGAATGGTTCAGAGAACCGACGAGTTAGTAAATTAGACACATATGCAACACTTGGGCTGACAACATCGTCTCAAGATTGAGGGCCTGTGTACACACACTCCTCCTGTTCTTCTACGATTCTCCTTTATATGGACTGAAATGAAGCCACTGTGTGGCAAACGTTTCCTCAATAAAGATACCCAAGTGGCCCCATATGTGTCTAATTTACCAACTCGTCGGTTCTCACAGACCATTCATTCACATCCTGTCTGACACTGCAACATCTTGGTATCTTAATACGGGGATTTCTCGTGAACCCATGCTAAATTCATTAATCAAATTATGTTTCTTCAAGGTGATTTCCCTAATAATATCAGCTATAATTAATTCTAATAATTTCCCTACTATAACGTGAGGCTTATTGGACGGCAATTTGATGGAATGGATTTTACCCCCCTGATTTGAATATAGGAACTACATTAGCTATCTTACACATTTTGGCACAACACCAGTTAGGATGGACGTATTAAACACATTCGTTAATGGCTGACTAAGTTCCATCTTGCATTCTTTAAAGGTACCCGGGAAAGCAACTCGTGGGTTTTTTACCCATCTGCTTGATAACTATGTCCCTCGTGACAGTAATATTAGTTAATTTGAATTCTTCGGGAAACTGAATAATTGTTAATTTCTGGAATTTTTCGTCTTCTTGTGTAAAGACTGACAAAAAATAGTCATTAAATAGAAAAAATTTCCAGTTCGTTATCCGTCGGCTGTCCATTCCCAATTTTCAGAGGTCCTACCTTATCCCTCACCTTCGTCTTATACACTTGAAAAAAACCCTTTTGGATTAGTCTTTGATTCATTAGCAACCTTAATCTCATGGTACGCTTACCTTTCTAATCCTTTTTACTTCTTTTTTAAACTGAACATATTGGTCAATAAGGTTAACATCCCCCTTTTTTGATGCGCCTATAAATTCCTCTTTTCTCCCTAATAGATATTTTAGCCTCCTGTTAATCCATTTGGGATCTTTTTTATTTGACCTAAATTCTTTTGGGGGAATAAATAGAAACTCCCCCAAACAGACTCTGTTTGATCCATCTATTTTTATGCCTGTTTTTATGCAACAATTTATTTTTTTCTCATTTATAATGAAACTCCCCCCCCTTTCCCATTATATCTATCTACATGGAACAACTTAAACCCTGAATATGACACTCACCCAATCTATCCCGACTCTTTATATTATACCGTTTCCCAGTTTTGCAATGAATCAAAGTTCCCAGCACTGCTACCAAACGTAATTGATTAATTTTATTTCTGGCGCTTCGACAGTTAGTATAAATACATTGATATTATCTTCTTGTGAACCTTTTTCATATTCAGCTTTTGTTTTTCCAATTTCTGTTACTATCATTACCCTGTGTTGCTCGATTACTGTTATTGTTAAGATTTATGATATCATAGCCTGAAGGGAAACAATATTTTTGGGCCCCCATTATTTTCCCTTCCCCAAACCCATACCTCTAATTAATCCCCAGTATAAATCTCTAACAACATCCTCAACTGAGCTAGGGTAAATCCCACCCTTCCCCGGATAAGTGAACCCCATCCCTGGCATACTGTCATTTCGCCATAAAAAGTGGTCCCAGTTGTCAATTAATGGGACGCCAGCCAACAATTTATACCCAATCCCACAGCCCAAAATTTTTTTTTCCCAAAACCCCTTTTTGGCAAAATCCCCCAAAAACGGGCTTTTTTCTCTTCTTCCTAATGATGTCTTTTGGCCTTTTACCTTCAACTTTAAAACCCCACTTCACCCCCTAGCTACATCATTGCCTCCCGCACTTTAGACAGATAATAGGATTTTTCCATTACCATGCATGATCTTGTCAAGTCGGGTAAAAAAGTCTTCCATCCCAGCCCCGGGAAAGAAAACCCCATGTCTCCTACCCCTATCTTTAAAGCAGGGCCCTACCCATATACCAAACGGTTTCCCCCAACAACAACTAAAATCAAATGCAATATCAATTCTTTATCGTGATCAACGCCTAAAAACACAAAAGTAGGATAATAAATTAGATGGGGCGGAAGGGCCCCCCTTGAACCCATACTGGGTATCATTAATCAAATTAGGGTTTTTGTTTTCAAAATTTTTTTTTTTTTTTTTTTGGGGGGGGGGGGGTAGTGATTTGCCCCCTGCTTTAAAATAGGAATTTTAGCCATTTTCCCACATATCAGACACTACACCTGTTTGAAGAGATAAATTAAAAATGTTGATTTTTTTTCCCGGTTCCTTTGTTCCCTTTCTAGACGTCCTCCATCCACAAAGTAGATAACAACCTAAGATTTCAGTTACCGAAACCTACAAATAAAAAATGATCTCACACTTTTATTCCAGTCAAGATACTAAGACCAAAAGAGGCATCATCATCGGATTTTTCCCTAGACCTTACCAGATTTGTAGTCCTGAGTTTCTTGATGAAGAATGTACATACATTCACCAAGCCTTCACTGATTTACATTTCCTTCCTTTTTCATCAAAGATTGCAAGAAAGAGCTCTTCAGATCATTAATTCTCCACGCACGAACACAACTCCAAACAAAGTTATAATTCTTCCAAACAGCTAGGTTGCATCCAACATTTCTAAAGTACTTGCACAAGCTAACACTAGAGTCGATATCGCTTCCAGCACTTCTATAAAGGATCTAACCAGGACAAAATCTAAGCACCATGAACCAGTCAACGAAGGGGTTTACTATACCCTGTGGAGGCTGCGACAGGATTTATGTATAGGAGAAAGAGCAAGAAACCTCGAAACACGCCTCAGTGAACGCACATTTAATGCATGTAGGAACGATAACCTGAACAACGCCTGCGCACAGCACGCGAAATTCCACCGATCATCTCATGAAATTCAAAGACGCCAGTTTAGCAATCAAAAGAAACTGATTTCCGCAGACGCAAATTGCCTTGAATCAGCATGTATCGCTGTTTCTAACACAATTAAACAAAACAAAGGCAGCTTCACCATCTCTGAATTCTTAGCAAAGTCCTCCTGAAAATAGTAAACCCCACCATCACATAGTCTCTCCTGCTAATACTACACAGAAGCACATCGCAGAAGTGGAGCACCTGCAACAGGCCTACTCTATTCCATCCTCCAACAGAAATATTTGTCTAACCTATTTTTATACTACCCAAGTAATTGCTTTTATCACCTTTTACTCATGTGCAAGTTGATTGTTCTACCTTATTGTATTACTACTACTACTTCAACTTATATCACTACTACTTCTACCACCACTTGTATTGCACCTCACTCTGAGCCTATATATACCCTCAGTGTCCATGTATTGTTTGTAACGGCTTGATAAAGCTCTATACAAAGTAGAAAGTTAAAGAGGAGGAGTTTGAGGTAATCAGTCCTTCGGCCTGGAGTCAGTGTATTCAGTCCATCAATCTTGAAACAGAGTACAGCATAGGGCAAATAGAAGTTGCTTATATACTGTAGACAGGTGAGACGAAGCAGGAGGAGCCGGATGTAGTGGTACCATCCACTAGTCGAAATGAGTCTTCGTCCTACTGTTGGACAAGTGTTCAAAGAATCCGTTTGTATCAAAGATCTCAAGATGTTGCTGTGTCAGACAGGATGTAAGATAGTTCAAAAGAACAGACAAGTTGTTAAATTAGACACATATGCAGCACTTGGGTATCTTTATTAGGAAAACGTTTCGCCACACAGTGGCTTCATTAGTCCAAAACAAAGTAGAAAGTTGAAAGGAGAGGTTTGAGGTAATCAGTTCCTCGGCCTGGAGTCGATGTGTTCTGTCCATCAATCTTGAAGCAAGTACAGCACAGGGCAAATAGAAGTTGCTTATATACTGTAGACAAATTGAGACGAAGCAGGAGGAGCCGGGGTCATGAGTGGTACCCCATCCACTAGTCCAGTGGAGTCTTCGTCCTAAGCAGCTGTTTGCGCCCCATGCTGTACTTGCTTCAGGTGTGGACAGACACATCGACGACCGAGAGGACCACCTCAAGCTCCTCCTCTCCTTTCAACTTTCTGCATATTGGACTGATGAAAGCCACTGTGTGGCAGGCGTTTTCCTCAATAGGCTGCAAGTGTTGCATATGTGTCTAATTTAAAAACTTGTCGGTTCTTTCAACCATTCATCTGCATCCTGTCTGACTTACAACAGCATCTTGAATCTTATTAAACAGATTATTCAACACTTGTCCAGTGCTAGGACAGACCTACTTCAACTAGTGGATGAACACTATGACCCCGGCTCTCCTGCTTCGTCTCACCTGTCCCCACAGTGCGCAAGCAGCCTGTTGCCAGCTATGCCTTCAAGATGATGGACTATTTTATCGACTCAGCCTCTGAAACAAGACTGGTGATGGAGTGAATGATAGAAAGTTTTTTCTTTTCGGGTCACCCTGTCTTGGTGGGGAATGGCCGATGTATTGTGATAAAAAAAAAAAAAATTGATAGGTTTGCTGTAGCATGAGTTTATTATCCTGGTTTTTCTTAAAAATTTCTGTTTACAAATATGAACATACAAAGGAACATAAGAAATAAGGAACTGCAGCAGTCCTACTGGCCCATGCGAGGCAGGTCCAGTGACCCAGCCTAGTCAGGTCAGGTCAGACCACATCCACTTAAGGGAAGGGAGCACAGGGATCAGACCTATTAGCACAAACTGGTCACGTTCAACTCACACCCACCCTCACCTACTCATGTATTTATATAAACTATTTTTAAATCTTGTCAACATTGCAGTTTCATATACATACAGTTATATAATGTGTAATCAGATTTAGAGGTTATTTTGCAATCCAGCGTTTTAAACAAATATTCACTAGCTAATCTAATGATGAGTGTTTTAAGTATTTACTACTAATAGTCATTATACCTCTGACCTTTTTATATATTATGTGACAGATATATTAGTAATAACAAGGCACTGTAATACATGTGCTTACCTATCACAGGTGTAAATGTTAAAAAGACATTTTAAAGTAGACTTGAATGAGAGATTTTTGGGTGATATCATACCAAGGCGATGACCTGAATGTTAATTCTGAGTGTAGAAGACAGCACCTACCCACCTGTATTATGTGTGTGTGTGTGTGTGTGTGTGTGTGTTTGATGAGCGCACAGCTTGCTTGCATAGGTGGGAAGCTCGTGACTGAAAGCAAGACCCTTGTGGACGATAGGGTTTGTTGTCTGTGCACACACACACAAACCCTCACCTCTTGCTACTCTGTAACTAGCCGAATAGTTGCAGGAAACTGCTGAAAGTTACTAGTAACTCCACGAACTACAGCAAGCTAGTCACTGATAATCTTGCAATGTTGCACAGTTGTGCTTATAGGTCGATCCTAGATGCTGTGAAGTCATTGAATGCTAGCGGTGACAGGCGTGTACAAGGCTTGCGCATCCGTGATGGATGTGTGGGGCAGCAGGCCTCAGCGGCAACAGCCTGGTTCCTGGGAGAGCACCAGACAGAGCTAGCCCATGTCGGGCTCCGAGTAGCTAAACTCTCGAAACTCTTCAAAAGGTATATCAAGGTATATATCCGGGTTGGATTCTGCTTCTCCCTCCCGCCTAAGCTGGTTTGGCTCACGCTGGCTAGAATTACCAACCCACCAAATGTATAGGTGCTTGGAATGGGCAACAAGCTGACTCTATATGTTTTTGTTGGTTGGGATAACAATGACAATCTACCTTCACAATGTTGCAGAAGGTACCTAGCAGCTTGGAACGTGTGTAATAAAAGCAGAGCGGGTAGGAATAACGCAACTGATTACACGATGTTTGTTGAGTTTTGTACACCTTAGCCTGGGGTTAAAACTTTATAGTACAAATACATGATGACCACAGATCCGCAAGGTTGTTGTCAGTGTGAAGAAAAAAAGAAAAGTGTAGACAGCCTGTACTGCATAGACAGCCTATACTGTCTGCCAGCTGAGCAAAATGTAGGCTGTAAGCCTACATGCCTAGTTCCCATAGTTTCTACCAGAGGACAAGCTGGTGGGCATGCCAGTGGCCACCCCTGCCTCTCTCTCCTCTCTCAGCAGCCATCACTCAATCAACAGGCCTACTCCTCTCCCTCGCATGGGCATGGCCCTCCCGGGCCATGGGCACAAACCCTGCCTGTGTACCCTCACGTTATCGCAAATAAAGTAAGAAGCCTCCAAGCTGTATCATTTATCCATTGCTTGCAGCAGAACGACACAAACAACCTTTTAAACGTATATAAATGGTGACAGCGGTGCCTCACAGCAGATGTGTTTTCCCAGAGGAAGAGGAAGGAAGTGGAATGAAGTTGTCTTCACTTCATCACCCTACACAAGAAGCATCCGTCTCTCAACGAGTTATCCTGATGTTTGTGTCTACAAGTCTCAGCATCCAGACACAGGTACAATCCAGGATTCAGGCCAAATTTGTCGAATTTCTTCGAAATATAGTGGCATCCCTGCGACTCCATGCCACAGCATCCCGCTGTTTCTCAGTCATGTGCTAAGCCTTACCAGCATGCTCTGCTGTTGTTGTTCAGCTCAGTACGGCCATTTCAGCAAGTCAGAGGTGGGTTTGTGGTGATTTCTGCGTCCAGTGTGAGTGTTCTCCCGAGTTGTTGGTGGGGAGGAGGAAGCCCGGGTTCCTCGTCTGTCTCTCCCATCCGCTCCCCTCACCTCACTCCCCCACCCCCTCCCCCCTGCTGTGTATTCCTGTAATTCCTTAATTCTTGCCAGAGCTGTGTATCCCAGTGCTCGGGGGACTCGAAACCACATGGATCCCCCGTGGTCCAAAACCACATGGACCACAAACCATGTGGATCAGAAGCCACGTGGATCTCCCACGTGGGGTTTAAAGATCCCAAGCCACGCTGTGGTTTTCAGGTCCTTGTTCTATCTAGGCTGGAATATTGCTCCCCTAACTACCTCTCAAGGCGGGGGAAATTGCTGACCTAGAAAATTTCAGAGAACCTTCCCGGCCCCATAAGTGCGATAAAACCTCAATTACTGGGAACGCTTGAAATTCCCAAACCTTTTCCCCCTGGAACGCAGGCAGAATACATTATTATATACCGGAAACTCATAGAGGATTAGTACCAAACTTTCACAGAGTCCTCCCCACAAAAAAAAGCGGCGCATGTAACACCCCCCAATGAAAACGGGGTGTCACTAGCACGTTGAGGGAAAACAAAAAGTGTCGGGGCCCCAAGACTTTCAACTCCCTCCGCATACATCGGGGATTCCAACAAACCCCTAGCTGTCCAAGCGGCACTGGACGGCATCAAATGGCCTGCCCAGCTGGCTGTGGTTCGTACGTTGGACTGCATGCGGCCAGCAGTAACACCTGGTTGATCGGCTCTGATCAACATTGTCTGGTCACAGACCGGGCCCGGGACGTTGACCCCTGGAACTCTCTCCAGGTAAACTCAGGTGGTCTGCTGCCATCAACCCATGACGTCACCATGCGGGACGTCACCATCCGACGTCACCACGATGCCCCCAACTCCACTGACGCCACCCTGGACGTTTTCCCTGACGTCCTCGCGATGTCACCCCATGACATCCATAAACCTCCAGGATGTCACCTCGCGACGTCACACGTCCCCTCTGATGTCCCCCATGACATTACTTCGTGACACCCTTTTCACCACATGATGTCACGTGTTTTTTCACAGTGAACTTTTTATTTTCAGTATTGTCGAAAGTTTGAAAAAAATATGTCGTGTTTAATTATTTCCTCTCAGTCAGTGTTCTCACATGTTCGTGTATGGCAGTGTCGTTTTTTGCAGGCGTCATTTGCTAAAAAACCATGTTGTACTCATGTGCAGTAGGTGTGTGCAGTTTTCCATTTTCCTGTGTAGTCTTGAGCACAGCTGTGTTGGACACAGTATATTCCCCCAGACCAGTATAGCACCTCGTGTGTGTTCTTTGTCACCGGTGTGACCCAGTCCCCGCGTGCTTGACAGTTGTTATCATTTTCAGGCGTCAGTTACGACGTCTGAGCCCTTGCCCAAAAAGTTCTTTATGTTCGCTGCTCGGGCCCTGCAATCGTACCCGCGATGATTCTCATAAAGACTCTTTTCCCACTTCACCTCTAAACCGCCATAGGTAGTTATATGTGACCCAGCAGGTCCGACCATCCTCTGCTGAAACAACTGTCAGGAATGCCTCCTAAACCCGCAGCAGCCCTGCCCTGTTGTCAAGCGACTTCAGCCTCATGTCACAGCTTCAGTGAGCAACCTGCACAAAGATGATGTCATTTTGACTGCTAGCCCTCCTGCGTAAGGTTATGCTGTTACAACCTCAGATGTTTCGCGAGTCGCCCCACTCGCCAGCAGTGACAGCCCCAGCGACATCCGTCTAGAAATGTCCTCCTGAGTCGCTTCCCAGAAAGTCTTGTACAGTTGAGACTACTGATGTTTAAACTCGGGCCCCAAACGGTTGTGCCCCAGGTTGAGTGAACCCTGCAGCGACTACTCGATGACTGCTTCACCGTCCCAGGGGAAACCTACCTTGTTTTTAAAGCTCACACGATGTCTCCTTTGTTGAATCTGCCCAGACGCAGGAAGGCCCGGGATCCCCATCATCTCACTGCCTTTGACCACAAGCACACCTTTTTTTTTCCCCTCTCTGTAGGAAGTTTTCCATGTCCTTTGTGTGTATATATATATATATATAAAACATATGTGTGTTTTTTATTTTGTGTTCTGTCCCCTGTTTGTGTGAGAAAAGAGACCGGGGTTTGTTTTCACCAGTCATTGTCAGGGGGACCATGGGGGTGGCCGGGAATAAAAACACCTGTATTGTTTCCCAAAAACCCTAACTCTGCCCCCGGGGAAAAAAGTAGGCTGTAAGCCCCTTTAAATTCTCTATTTTTCCCGAGGGCAAGCCGGGGGCATTTAGCCCGAACCCCCGCCCCTTTTCTTCGCAGCCTCCCAGTCAACAGGCCCCCCTCTCTCCTCCTGGGGACCCTCCTGACCTTTTCCCTCCCTTATCCAAATAAAGTAAAAGCCTCCAAACCTTTTCATCCCTCCGCTGCTTGCAGCAGAACACACAAACAACCTTTTTAAAGTATTAAAAAAAGGGAAAAAAGAGAAAATGGGTAATTACCTCATTTAACATAAGAAACCACAATCTGTTTCTAATAATAGTAGTAGATTTAAAGTGAAATACTGTTACAGCAGAAGGAAGAGGCAAAAAAATTGGGGCAACAGAAAAGTCCAAAAAGAGTCAAATGAAAATGTGAGATACATAGCTAAACAGTTTGATTTCTGGAAGGCTGGTCACCAGTAAATGAACGGGAGGCATTGCCAGGTAAAATAATTCCTGAACCATATATATATGATTTAAAGGTGAATGAAAATATACTTCAAATCTTACAGTTGAATAAAAAAAGAAAAAATATAATACTAAAATTAAAGTTTACCTCAAAAGAAAGATCAATACAATTAAAAAGGGTAATAAAACATCTAGAATCAGTCACCCGACGTGGTACAATATACTATAATATAAAAAATGAACCTACATTACCACTAGACATCCTAAAAAACAAGAAAATAAACAATGATTACGTAAAAAAACATTCCTTAATTCGTATAAGAAAAAAAAATTTAGCCTCGGCAAATCATTTTTGAGGACGAGGGCATATATTGTCAACCAGGGTTCTGTTAATAAAATCATACCTAATAATAAATTTTAAACCCTTTTCATTAAATAAGAACATAATCATATCTCAACAGTATTTCCCAAAGAACGATGTAATTTAGATTTTGGGCAGACATTTAAAGGCCAACTCTACAGACTAACTTTTTTTCATTTGCTGACAACCTCAAACTGGCTTCCAAGTGCACAGTGTTTCTAATCCCCGCAAAGGCTACTCTATTTTCAGCTTCCTCAGTTAATATGGACCTCTTCCTTTGAAAAAATTGTCCTTTTAAAACTACAAAAGTAATCTGGTTTAGCTCGAAAAATCATGCCATATTTACAAAAAAAAAAAAAAAAAAAGACTAAAAAAAAAAAACAAAAAAACATCTTTCTTAAGACAAGTTGAAACATAATATACCAAAGACTAAAGGGAAAAAAAAAATATCAATACAATACGTATATATGAACATATTACCAGAAAATAATATGAAATGATTACAAACAATACTCCAACATATATAAAAAAAAAGATACATTTCTTCTGCTGGGGATTCAAAAAAAAAAATATTCCCGTATTACATGGCGTCCCCCGCGCCTCCCGTTCACTCGACTGGAATATTGCAGAGTGCATAGTTGATAATGCAGATAAATATCAGCACTGACGTTTTAAAAGGGAATCAAAAGAAAACTCATGTAAATTTTCCAAATTTAATAAAAATGGCAAATTAGGAAAAAGAGCCCACATCAAAGCTTTCTAGGACACCCAAAGAAATAACCTAATATATACAAACACTTTAAAGCTTGAAAACAAAGCTAAAAGTTTCTTTATCAATTTTCAACTTGGTTTGGATGAATTTAATTTACTAACGAACTCAAAATTATTACATAAAAGCTGTTTTAAAAATTCCCCAATTTCTTAACAAGAAAAACTGGGACCCACCTTTAAAAGTCAGTCCAAATTGTCTCTGTAAAGACTGACCAGTTTTTAAAAAGTCAGAAATTTAAAGTACAAGAATGTAATTAAGCAAATTTAAGTAATTAAGCATAAATTAATTTAATAAGTATTAGTAAATAAAAAAGCAGGAAAGTAAGAAAGTAAATTATAATTAATTAAATAATGGTAAGAAGGTAATAAATAAGTAAACAAGTACAAAATAAATAACAAGCAAATAAATAATTAAAAAATTTTTGGTAAGCTTATAAATTTACATTTTTACAATGGTTTTTAAAAGTAAAGATGTTATAGGAACAAAAAAAAAGTTAAGTTAGTGTGACTTATTCTGGGCAAAATTTGTGTGACATGTCTGGTCAGAAGTTATTGACATGTCTGGCCCAAGTTGTTTATTTTGTCTGGTCAGAAATTAGTGTGACATGTCTGGTCAGAAATCAGTGTGACTTATGTCTGACCAAGTTAGTATGACTTATATCTGGTCGAAATTAGGGGAATTATGTCTGGTCAGAATTAGTGACTTATGTTTGGGCAGAAGTCAGTGTGACTTATGTCTGGTCAAAATTAGTGTGACATGTCTGGTCAAGTCAGTGTAATGTATGACCAGAAGTTATGTGACTTATGTCTGGTCAAGTTAGTGTGACTTATGTCTGGTCAGAAGTTAGTTGACTTACGTCTGGTCAAGTTAGTGTGACTTACGTCTGGTCAAAATTGTGTGACTTATGTCTGGTCAGAAGTTAGTGTGACTTACGTTTGGTCAGAAGTTAGTGTGACACGTCTGGTCAGAAGTTAGTGTGACTTATGTCTGGTCAGAAGTTAGTGTGACTTACGTCTGGTCAGAGTTAGTGTGACTTACGTTTGGTGAAATTAGTGGAATGTTGGGAGAAAATCTTCACGTAAATTTGACAAAAAACATAAATATCACTC
>WNWK01014404.1:0-51404 GCA_009830355.1 Cherax destructor | reverse complement strand
AAAATGGGGTCCAATGGAAGGGGCACAGGGACGGTAAGAGCACCCCTTGTACACCTTCTCCCAAGCAATCAGTTCCACCATGCTGGGATGTGTCACAACCAGCCCCTTTAATACCCCCGAGGGGATTTCCTCGTCCCGAGGAACAAGTGGCTGCAATATGATTGAACCCCTGACAGTTGAAGCACTGCAGTGGGCCTGTCAGGTACGGCCGGGTCTTGAACCTTCCCCAGACCCCAAGGTCCAGGTGCGTGGGAGTGGGCCTTTGTGGTGTATCAGCACCTGTCAGGTGGGCACCTTGTTCACCTTGGCAGTGAGTCGCTCTGCCTTAACAATATTGGGTAGTTCCAAAATGGGGTCCAATGGAAGGGGCACAGGGACGTGTAAGAGCACCCCCTTGTACACCTTCTCCCAAGCAATCAGTTCCACCATGCTGGGATGTGTCACAACCAGCCCCTTTAATACCTCGTATGAGTCCTCGTCCCGAGGAACAACCAAAATCTCGTTCCTGAGAGTGAACTCGCAGCGGAGCTGGAGGTGGGGGATGCCCTCCAGATACCTCACAAACCCGTAATCGGGAACCTTGAATTTGTTGAAGGCCATGGTTGCATTTGTCTGAGCAGAGCGGGAAGTCTTTCTTCCACGAGGAGTCAGCCATTCCCCATCCTCTGTGGTGGCTGATGCAACTGGGGCAAGTACCTGGTCGGGCCCCAACCCCGCCTGTTGAGGAGCCACAGCCTCCTGGTGGCCCCCATGTCCATCTGGGGCACCAGATCTTCTTGGATAGCATCTGCCGGCTGAACTAGTGGCAGATCTACAGATACAGCAGTCTCTACAGCATCCTTGGCCTTCTTGGTGGGGGCTCCCATCGGCCCCACGTCGTCCTCCGACTCGTCCTGGTCTGGTGGCTAAAGCTCTCGCTTCACACGGCGAGGGCCAGGGTTCGATTCCCAGCCAGGGCAGAAACATTGGGCGTGTTTCTTTACACCTGTTGTCTATGTTCCCCATCAGTAAAATGGGTACCTGGGTGTTAGTCGACTGGTGTGAGTCGCATCCTGGGACACTGACCTAATCTGCCCGAAATGCTCAGCATAACAAGGGACTTTCTATATAGTAGTATGTCACTGATGTCAGCTAGGCCTGTATACCATGTACATATACTTGTAGTAAATAAAGATATTATTATTATTATTATTTAGGCCGCTCACCTGGGCCTGACATGGTGACTGTAGGTGTGGGGACTGAACCAGCAGCTGAGCTACAGACTGTGAGGCTCAGGTCCCCGGCGGGAGCCCTTAGCCACCCTCACGTGGCTCACGGCTCTGACGCACTGAACACTGCTCACGAGAAATGACACTAATCTGTGCGTAAACTAACACAGACGTATAATCCCAAGCGAAAACAGCCCACGAAGAACAATAACCGCGTAAATCTGTGCGTAAACTAACACAGATGTCTCCTCTGCTCAATCTCTGTTCCTTCCGCGATTCCTCGTCTGTTGTCCCTCCGTTGGCCCATTATTCCTGAATAAACTTACTTACTATTAATAGGATAACCCAAAAAAAGACGGTGACTTAATTCCATATAGGTAATGAATAGTACGTATGTGTTTTTCTAGGGACATTAAGTGTATGCCAATAATATTAAATATATAATGAGTGGCACCTTGTCTGGATATCCTGGGTTACTAATCCTCCTGGTTAATAATCCTCTCAAAATCTATTTATAATCTTTCATTATTGCAATAAAACTATAAGTCCATGAAATGTAATAGTTATCCCTTCAATTTAAATTTCTGAAATAAATATAAATACATGTATAATATTTTACTTTTGAAATATTTACAATTTACTTTAATAAAGAAAAATTTACCTTTATTAACTATTTAATTTTCTGAAAAATTTATTAATTTGCTTTAAAAACAAATAAAACATTATATAACACTATATAAACATAAAATAAATTGTATATTTATTATTTATTAACTCAAAAAGATAAGTTCTAACGGTTCCGGGGATCATACCCCTATTATTTTTAAACTGCCTCACGGCAATATAATAAGTTTTGTTGGTTACTTTTATGACCATAATAACTCTTAGTCAAGATTTGACTATCATTAGTTAAAAAATCTAAGCAGTGTTGTATGTATAACAAAAAAGGCACAATACCATGACTGGAACAATACACACACAACCTGTACAGACGTTTCCTAGAATATGACTGACTCCACTACCACTACTACCTCCATTATTACCCCTCCACCACTTTCTTGTGCCCTCCCCTGTCTGCCTGCCTATAAATACCCCTTCTTCCTGTCCTGTGTACTCACCTAATTGTGGTTGCAGGGGTCGAGACTCAGCTCCTGGCCCCGTGTGTTAGTATGATTTTGTAAATGGTCCAAGTCGGACCGAAACATTGTCGTAAGCTCCTCTCTTTTATATATGTGCGGGTTGTGTGTGTATTGTTGCATATTTTTAATAGGGTTCATAGGTCCTTTTCCAGGATGCCACCTGATAGTCAACTAGCAGCCACATTACTATTTTCTGCTAGAGATCTATAACTTTAATTTTTAAAGGGATGGCTTTGTAAGCCAGTGGAAGGCTTCGGTCAGATGACCAAAAGCTCCAGTGGTCATCATGTAAGACCCACGTCACAAGAAATATCCTCTTTCCTGACCAATCTTGCTGTTAATTGCTAATGGGTGATCTAAATGATTGAAACCCGTGTCAGGAGACACTTATCCTGTTTTCTGACAAGCAAAATAATGTTTTCTTTTAGGTAAACATGTGCGACACTTTGCCCAGAATACTACCCACAACAGTCAACACCCCCTTACTATTTACTACACGATGACACACAATAGTCGACTAACAAACCATACCACGGGTGGGTTTAGAACCCGTGATCAGAGAGTCTCAAAACTCCAGACCGACGCCCACTGTCTAACCTACTTGACTTGGTTCTGGCAAACAAGGAAACCCTTGTTAATAATATAGAAATTACAGAGGAACTCGGCACAAGCGACCACAAGTCAATTACCTTTAGCATTGAATGGATGTATGATAGTAGGGATAATTCAGTAACAGTACCAGATTTTCACTTAGCAGATTATAATGGACTTAGAGAACACATATCAACTGTGGACTGGGGTAATGAAGAGAGGTATCAATATGACAGTTTTCTTAACACTAAACAGGCTGTCCAAAGAACATTTATCCCATATAAAGAAATTAGAACAAGTAGAAATGACCCAAAATGAATGAATAATAGGCTCAAATATCTTTTAGGGCAGAAGAAAGGAATTTATAGGTGCATAAAAAGAGGTGAGGGTCATCTTATAAATCAGTATACTGACATTAAGAGGGACGTTAAAAAAGGGATAAGAAAAGCTAAACGAGACTATGAAATTAAAGTTGCTAAGGATTCAAAAACTAACCCAAAAAGTTTTTTCCAGGTTTATAGAACAAAAGTTAGAGATAAGATAGGTACCCTTAAAATAACTCTGGGCATCTTACTGACAAGGAGAATGATATGTGCTCTATTTTTAATAATTATTTTTTGTCGGTTTTCACACAGGAAGACACTAATAATATCCCAGTAATTATTTTTTACAGTGGCCCTGAAGATAAATTATGTAATATCACAGTCACTAGCGAAATGGTTATGAAACAACTAGACCAACTGAAACAAATTTTGTTTCAGTTGGTCTAGTAGGCAAATTATTAAAGTCAATTACAGCTGATATTATTAGAAGTCACCTTGAAGAACATAATTTGATTAATGAATCTCAGCATGGGTTCACGAGAGGTCGTTCCTGCCTTACAAATTTACTGACGTTTTTCAATAAAACATTTGAGGCAGTAGACAGTGATAAAGAATATGATATACTTGGATTTCAGTAAGGCCTTCGATAGAGTACCTCACAAGAGACTCTTAAGAAAGGTGGCAGCTCATGGTATAGGAGGTAAAGTTCTAGCATGGATAGAGGCATGGCTTACCAATAAAAAGCAAAGAGTTTCCATTAATGTGGTCAAATCTGAATGGGGATTAGTCACTAGTGGCGTTCCACAAGGATCAGTTTTAGGTCCATTGTTGTTCATAATTTACATAAATGACCTTGATGAAGGAATTGGAAGTGACATGAGTAAATTTGCTGTTGATATAAAAATAGGCCGTATGATTCATTCTGAGGAGGATACCAGTGAACTCCAGGAGTTATTTGGACAAATTAATGTCTTGGTCTGAAAAGTGGCAGATGAAGTTCAATGTGGACAAATGTAAGGTACTAGTCCTTGGTAATGAAAATATCCCTCGAATTTATAAACTAGGTGAAGTAGAGCTTGATCATACAGAATGTGAAAAAGACTTGGGAGTCATTGTAAGCAAAAATCTAAAGCCAAGACAACAGTGCCTAAGTGTGCACAATAAGGCTAACAGATTAATAGGATTTATTTCAAGAAGTATAAGCAACAGAAGTCCAAAAGTTATTTTACAGCTCTATACATCACTAGTGAGACCTCATTTGGATTATGCAGCTCAGTTTTGGTCTCCTTACTACAGGATGGATATAGATTCTTTGTAGAACATACAGAGAAGAATGACAAAATGATTTACAGTATAAGAAATCTCCCGTATGAAGATAGACTTAGGGCGTTGAATCTCCACTCTCTGGAGAGACGTAGAATGAGGGGAGATATCATCGAGGTGTACAAGTGGAAGATGGGCATAAACAAAGGAGATATTAATAAAATGCTGAGGATATCGAACCAAGTAAGAACCAGAAATAACGGATTTAAATTGGATAAATTTAGATTTAGAAAGGACATAGGCAAGTACTGGTTTTCGAACAGAGTTGTAGATGCGTGGAACAATTTTCCGAGTAGGGTGATAGAGGCTAGGACCTTGGGTGGCTTTAAAAAGAGATTGGACAAATATATGAGTGGGAATGGCTGGGTTTGATTGGTGTCGTGAGTACGGGAATAAATTCTTAGGTAGTGGCGATTTATTTTGTTTCAGTCGGTCTAGTTGTTTCATAACCATTTCGCTAGTGACTGTGATATTACATAATTTATCTTCTTCTGGGCCTCTGTAAAAATTAATTACTGGGATATTATTAGTGTCTTCCTGTGTGGAAACCGAGAGAAAATAATTATTAAAAATAGAGCACATATTCTTCTCCTTGTCAGTAAGATGCCCAGAGTTATTTTTAAGGGGACCTATCTTATCCCTAACTTTTGTTCTATAAACCTGGAAAAAACTTTTTGGGTTAGTTTTTGAATCCCTAGCAACTTTAATTTCATAGTCCCGTTTAGCTTTTCTTATCCCCTTTTTAACGTCCCTCTTAATGTCAGTATACTGATTTATAAGAAGACCCTCACCCCTTTTTATGCACCTATAAATTCCTTTCTTCTGCCCTAAAAGATACTTGAGCCTATTATTCATCCATTTTGGGTCATTTCTACTTGATCTAATTTCTAGAAGCCCTAACAATTTTGTCCCAAAGAAGTCTCCCTCTATCGTGATCCAAGCCTGGAGGTCGGTATATTACATCTAGAATCAGTTTTTCTTGACCTTCTAGAAACTCTACCCAAACAGATTCTGTTAATGATTCATCTATTTTTATGCCTGTTTTTATGCAGCAATTTATATTTTCTCGTATATATAATGCAACTCCACCCCCTTTCCCATTATATATATCTACATGGAACAACTTAAACCCCTGAATATGACACTCAGCAATCATATCCCAACTCTTTATATTATACCATGTTTCAGTTATTGCAATGACATCAAAGTTCCAAAAACATGCTACCAAACGTAATTTGTTAATTTTATTTTTGGTGCTTCGACAGTTAGTATAAAATACATTGCTATGTATCTTCTTGTGAACCTTTTTCATATTCAGCTTTTGTTTTACACAATTTCTGTTACTATCATTACCCTGTGTTACTCGATTACTGTTATTGTTAAGATTTATGATATCAAAGTCTGAATCAATATTTTGACCCTCATTACTTACTATTCCTAAACCCATACCTCTAGCTAATCCTAGTTTAAAGCCCTAACAACATCCTCAACAGAGCTAGTGAGAAATCCTACACCTGTCCTGGATAAGTGAACCCCATCCCTGGCATACATGTCATTTCGGCCATAGAAGTGGTCCCAGTTGTCATGAATGGGACTGCATTATCTTTACAGTTTGTCCAGCCAGCAATTCATACCAATTGCTCTGGACAGCCATTCATTTCCAACACCCCTTTTTGGCAAAATACCACATATAACAGGGCTCCCTCCCTTCTTCCTAATGTTGTCTATTGCTGCCTTATACCTTCTAACTAAATCCTCACTTCTACGCTTGGCTACATCATTGCCTCCAGCACTGAGGCAGATAATAGGATTTATCCCATTACCTTGCATGATGTTGTCAAACCGGCTAACAATGTCTTCCATTCCAGCCCCAGGAAAGCAAACCCTCTGTCTCCTACTCCTATCGTTCGTTGTGATGCTCCCAGTAGTCGACTCACATTCGTCTGGTAGCACAGAAAAGGAGTTCGAAGTTTCCACAGCAGTCTCTTTCTTCTTCGTCGTTACTACCTCTCCATTCGTCTTCTTGATCTTCAACTTCGTCCCATGAAATAAAGACACATGTGCAACATCTGGGTATCTTTATTGTAAACGTTTCGCCATCCAGTGGCTTTATCAATACAAATTCTAGGACACTATGTGAAGACAGTAGAACTATATACAAAAGATGAGGTAATCAGTCTCTCAGCCTTGGAGTGGTGTGAACAGCACCGAAGTCGTTCAGTTACTGGAGCAGCTGGGGCTGGATTGACCTGAGCGTCGGTAAGAAGGGGATGGAAGAAGGGTGGGTAAGGATAGAAATATGGGAAAAGGTTTGGGAAGGGTAGGAGGTGGGAATGGACAGGTGAGTGGCACGTCCACTCTGGGCGACATGTGCAGATAAACTGCAGGCGTTGTTGATAGGTGTGTGTGATGCTGAGACGAGTTGTATCAGCTGATGAGGCGGGTGTTGTTGTACTGCAGGAGGCTGGCGGCG
The DNA here is from genome assembly GCA_009830355.1 of Cherax destructor. Lineage (NCBI taxonomy): Eukaryota > Metazoa > Arthropoda > Malacostraca > Decapoda > Parastacidae > Cherax > Cherax destructor. The sequence continues at coordinate 44,347 of WNWK01014404.1, read as the reverse complement.
GCGGTGGAAGAGGCACAGAAGGCAGCTGTATTGGGGTCGATTATTATTGGAGGAGAGATCACTGATACGTTCCATTGACGAGTGAGGCGAACTGTCGTAGTGAGATGTGTTTCAATTTAATTGGACGTTGTAGCATAGGATGCTGGAGGTTACGTATAATGTCGTCAATGGTATTGAGTGGAGTGGCAGTACAGGTGAACTTGACAGTTCCTTCTTGGAGACGTTGATTAAGCTCAGTGGGCATCATTGTTGTGGGAAATTGTCGAGTAGTCCAATATCTGACACCATGCATAGTATATGGTGGTAGTGACGGAGTGGAAGTGCTGGAAGACGAAGTCTCTGATTGGTTCGAAGTAGGAGGAGATGAAGCTCCTCATTGGTGGAAGGTGGTTGTGGCGAGACTGGCAAGGAGGCAGCTGATTGGTTCTTGGTAGAGGTGTGAGGTGGTGCTGAGCGCTCATTGGTTGTTGTTGGCGTGACGTCAGTATTAGATAGTGTTGGTGGTGGAGCATCAGCTGAGCCACCAGCAGGTGAAGTAATGTCGACAGTATGCTGGTTGTTGTTGAGTATCACAGAAGATGGTGGAGAATCTGGGAATTTGAACTCTGGCATGTTGTTTAATTTGAAGAGTTCGTTGATGGAGGTGTTGAATGTCCCAGGAACAGCAACATTATGCATATGAGCATAGACCATGCAGTAGTAGATGGTGGTGGGGTCACTGGCAGGTGCGATGGTAGTAGTAGTAGGTTGCGTGGAGGCTTGGAGAATTTTAGTTGTGGTAGCTTGTAGTTTTGAAAAAACAAACTAGGTGGTTGATTTGGAAGATGACTTTTTCTGTGCTGCTTCTTGGGTCTTCTTCAGAATGTCTTTATGAGTGGGACACTTAGCAGCAAGTGTGTGGTGATCGTTGCTTTTACAGTTGAGGCAAGATGGTGTTGGTGGAGCAGCGGCGGTGCATGATCTAAAATCATGTCCTTCACTACTACATGTAGTGCAAAACTTCTTTTCCTTCACAGGACAGTCGCTGGTGTTGTGTGAATAAGAGTAACAGGTCCAACAGTGAGAAATGTAGTGGAATCTCTCAGCTTCGACGCAGGTGGGGCTGACGAAGTAATAATATACAGCAAGACCGTCGGCTAATGCAGTGGCAGCCATGTTGGCATTCGTCGCTCAGCCTTGCTGGTGAGCGGACGTGTGCGGTCTTCCCTGGTGGCGTTTGGCAAAAGCTTGGATTTGCAAATGGCGCTGGGTGGTAGGAAGAGGGTCAACACGGTTTGTGTGGACTTGATCCATGGGGCAGTGACTGCAGAGAATATGGCCGTGCTTCTGCCTGACATATTAAGGAGAACTTATGGTATAGAGAACGACATGTTGTCTGGGGTGGCCATGAATGGAATTAAGAGAATTTTTGTGAAGTTTGGTGCTACCAGTGTTTACGAGACAATCGTGGAAAAGTACCAGGAACGCAGCATGTACATAAACCCAGGTGTTACTGTGCAACTTCGTGATGTCTCCAGAAGGTACACATGGATAAAGGTTCGCAATGTGCCTTTTGAGGCAGATTCAATGGACATGACATCAGTGTTTGATAAATACGGGACCATTCATGCGGCAACACAAGGACGTTGGGCCGGGGCCCATATGAGGGCTGCCGGATGGGTCTTATGTTTGAAGATGTCTCTTAAGTACCCCATCCCGTCTTATGTAATATTAGAGGAATTTCGCACGCAAGTTTTCGTGACATATGCGGGCCAACAACGGACGTGTCGCCTATGTGGGGGATATGGACACATGGCGGCCTTGTGTGACAGGAGGCAGGAGGCCAGAGGTGCTCCTTACCAGCATAGCAGGCAGCAGTGGACTACGCAACAGGATGACTGTAGTCCTGAGGAGGCGAATAGGAGCGCCGAGCGGGGAGGGTGGGAGGGCAGGACGACTTGCAAGTGTCGGCCTGTGTCACCCTTCCTGACATTCGCCTATGAGTGGGAGATCCGCTGTGGGCGGTGACGACGTCGCTGAGGGGGTGGAAGGTGATGGCGGGGAATCCACACGATCCTTGGTGGAGGACATCATCAGTATGACGGAGGAGGGCGTGGACAGGGCCTTGGGTCTGAGTCAAGAGACTGCAGCTGTGGAGTGCGTTCAGGCGAGTGGTGGGGCAATGGGCGGAGAGTTCATACAGACAGGAGTTGTGGAAGTGGATGTTCATGCGGAGGAGGGGCATGTGGCTGACATGCAGGTGGACCTAGGGTCGAGGAAACGAGCAGCTGTAATGTCGGATCCAGAGGATGTGCTAACACCAGCGCAAAGGCCTGGCAAAAGCTGTGGGCAGCTGTGGTACATGAGGGTGGTGTGGGGCCTAAAGGACAAAGGCCTACGAGGAATGCCGGGGCATTCCAAGTGAGGATTCAAAAATGAGTCATAAAGGGGCAGAGTATCCAAGGGAAAGCCACCTTTGTCTTATTCCGGTGTCTAACGGTCAATGTTAATGGTTTGTGTAATGTGCGGAAGAGAGATTGGTTAGGGAGGATTTTGGGACGCTATCAGGTGGATGTGGCTTGTGTGCAGGAGCACAATTATAAGATGGGTAGTGAGTTGGTCATAGCAGGGTATGTCGTGTATGTTGGGTATACATGTAGGTTGAAAGGAGGAGCAGCTGTTTTGATTCGGGAAACCAGCCCGTTTGTTGTGAGCCATTGGGAAGTGAGCGGGATGGTAGGATTGTTCGAGTTGAGGGCTTATGGGGTAGGGAACGCGTAGGTTTTATGAGTGTATATGGGCCAGCAGAGGGTGATGGGGAGTTAAAAGTAGGTTTGTGAGGGATGAGCTAGTGTATCACCTGCGGTCGATGCCGGTAGTGTCGATTGTAGGTGGGGACTGGAATTGTGTGACTAGTCAGCGGGATGTGGAGCCACGGGAGCGGGGCATGTGGTAGGATCATTGGGGGACCTGCTCTATGGAGTGGGTTGCAGATGTAAAGGGGTGGAGGTGAATATACTTTTGTGAGGAAAGGATATGCTGCAAGATTGGATAGAATATATGCGAATCGAGCGGTTGAGGTGCAGAGATTTGAAACTGTGGACATGGCATTCTCGGATCATCGTGGGGTATTAGTGAATTTGGCGTGGGATGGATTGCCTAGGAGATATGGGGGTATTGGAAGTTGAATGTGGGTTTGCTTAAATGGGGGAAGGGAGGGTTTGCAGAGTTGTGGGAAAATTTGTGGGGGATGGGGGAAGTGGGCGAGATGTGATTTCTTGGTGGATACAGTGGCTAAGGTATGCATTAAGGAGTTTTATATTGGGTGTGGAGGGAGAAAGGCAGGTTATCGTATGGGTTGCAGAGGTATTTGGAAGGGCAATTAAGGGAATGTCATGTAGGGGTTAGGGAGACCTATCCAGTACAAATAATAGAGGGTTTGAAGGAGCAGATCAGGGACATCCAAAATATGCATTTTGATGGAGCGAGGTGGCTGGGGATTGGAGAGGGTGATGTGGGGAGATAGGCCATCTGCCTGTGTTTTGCGTGAGCAGCGACGTAAGAGAGAGGCTATGAGCACAATGAATGTTGTGGTGAGGAAGGACCTGGGCGGTTATAGGGAGGGTCAGATGTTGTGGACACAGAGGAATGAGTGGATATATAGATGCGTTTTTGGTGAGTCGATGGGAGGGGGATATTGACGAGGAGGCGTTACATGTGATGGGAGGGGGGGTGCGGTGTGAGTTGGACGATGATAATAGGGGAGAGTTGGGAGGGTTGATAACAGAGGAGGAAGTATGGAGGGCTGTAATGGGCATGTGCATAGGCAAGTCCCCAGGTTTAGATGGTTTACCTTGTGAGTTTTATGTGGAAAATTGGGGAGTGTTGAAGGGTTTTGGTAGTTTTGTTTAATGAAATGAAGCATAGAAGGGTATTAGGGACATACAGCGGACAGGTGTAGCGGTGCTGGTGCCGAAGCAAACACCGTGTGTGTACATTACGATACAGAGTGCTTACCTAATGTGCTGTGATTATAAGATCTAGCGAAAATATTGGGGAATCGTCTGAAGAGTGTGGTTGGCAGGGTGATAGATGAGGGACAGTATGGGATTCCGGGCAGATCAATGTATGAGGGACACGGGCGTATCAGGGATTTCATTGACTGGAATCGGATGGAAGAGGAGGCTGGGGTTTTAGCATTAGATTGGAGGGCCGCATATGATAGTGTTCACCGTGAGGCATTGTGGAGATTCATGAGATGGCAGGGGTTCGGGGCTGAAGTGGTGGGATGGGCACAGTCGTTATATGAGGGAGCGCGTGTGCGTGTGCAGGTGAATGGTTTTTAGGGAGACATATTGAAATGGCAAGGGATTGAGGCAGGGTGTCCTATTTCGCAGTTGTTGTTTGCCTGTGTTCAGGATCCCTCTATAGGGAGATAAGGAGATGTCTTGAGGGAAATGTGACGGTCGATAGGGTAAGGGAGTGGTATTGTGGATATGTGGATGACACCACGGTTTTAGTTAGGGATAGGCGGAGTTAGGGGCAGTGGGGAGGGTGGTGGGGGTTTTGGAGAAGCAACAGGTATGAAAATAAATGAAGAGAAATCATTGTACATGGAGGTGGGGAGGAGGGTGGGGATGGGAGTTGTGGCAGTGGGAAACTTGTGGATAGGTTGAAAATTTGTGTAATATACATGAGGGTGTGAGGAGGCGAGGGTGGTGAATTCAAGAGGGTGATGGATGGGGTGTTAAGTCGATTGTCGAGTATGAGAGCGGCGAATTTAACTTTACATCAGAGGGCGATAGTGGTAAATGTATTGATCTATAGTAAATTGTGGCATGTGGGGTCAGTATATCCACTGGTGGGTTGTGATGTCGTAGGTTCCTGGGAAGAATAATGAGATTTATATGGGGTTCAGGTTGTGAGTGGTTAAGTGGGGTGGTCTCGCTCCCATCGCCAGGGGGCTGGGGCTTATTTCGTTGCATCGACGGTTAAAAGTGGTATGTGAAGAGGTGTTATATGAGGGAAAGAGGGAGGGAGAGGGCTGGCTGGAGGATTCATGAGGATATAGGTCGATGGTGGAAGGGTAAGGAGTTAAAGGACTGTGAGGGGATGATTCGATTTATGTTAGTGGTTAAGGACCCGGGAAGGTGAGGCTTGGGGTGTTGGATGGGGTGGGAATGGGAAGGGTGGTAGCGGTGGTAGAGAGTGTATACCCTATGTATGCTTGGGGTGTAGTGTGGGGATTGTTGAGGGAAGCTAGGATTGATCCGAGGGTGCGGGAGGTAGTTTATAAGTTTCTGCATGGCATACTTCCATCTGGGGCATTGTTGCATACTAGGGATTAGTGGAAGGAGTGGTTGTGCTTGTGGGGAGGAAGCGACTGCTTATCATGTAGTGTATTTCTGTGATAGGTTGGGGCGGTCGGGAGTGGTTTAGTCATGTGTTGGGATTGCTGGGGGTCATTTCGGTGCTGAGGGCTTTGAGTTTGATGTGAGTGGTATGGATAAGCGGATCCAAAGGGCGGTAGTGTATTTGGTCACTGATTTCATTTATTATTCATGGGCGATGCTCAGGTGGGGCTGCTGAGCGCATTAAGATGATGATAGCTGGGTTTTATAGGACTAAATGTCGAACTAAAGAGATTATGGGGGAAATGGGAGGTGGATCTCCGGAGGGTTATCGGAACCTCACAGTGTGGGGGTTAAAGGGAGCGAAAGGTAAGGGGTAGAGACGGGCTGGTTTTCCGTTTACAAGGGGGGTGAGTGTGAGACTGATAGAGGTGAGAACAGAGGTGGTACAATTCAAGGATAATGTGTGTAATAGGGTGTCAACTGTCGTGTGTGGGTGTGTATTTACAGTGTGTGAGGGCTCTGTTCAGTTACATGATGGGGTTACCATCAGAAAGATCTGAAAGATCTGGAGAAGGGTCATGGGGGTTCTTATAGTGCGGCATGCACCGGGGATCAGGTGTGTGTCATGGGACGTGTTAATCGTTAGATATGTTTTACGGCATTTGAATAAAGGTGTGTCTAATGTTACATTGCAATCCACATGATGTGGAAAACAATTGTTTATATATATTTTAGTGGTTAATGTTCTTGGGCGTGTATTGAGAGGTTCTTGGATATGTATTGATAGGTTGTGTATGTTGAACATTGAATTCTTTATACATGAACGCCGGTGATTTGTGGCGTTTTGTCAATGTTTGTCATTGTGTTGATTGAGAAAGTGTGAATGTGCGATAGTCTTATCGCGGTAGGAAATGTTTATATATATTTTGTGTTTAATATTATCTAATGTGTGTGCTTCTTATGTTCTGATATTTATGATTAAATAGTGTGGGAGATTGTAGTACGTGTGTGTCATATTGGATAATTTGGTGTTCTTGGATATGTATTATTTTGCTATGTGCTTTGTACCCTGTTTCAATAAAATATAAAAAAAAAAAAAAAATATCTGACACCATGCATAGTATATGGTGGTAGTGACGGAGTGGAAGTGCTGGAAGACGAAGTCTCTGATTGGTTCGAAGTAGGAGGAGATGAAGCTCCTCATTGGTGGAAGGTGGTTGTGGCGAGACTGGCAAGGAGGCAGCTGATTGGTTCTTGGTAGAGGTGTGAGGTGGTGCTGAGCGCTCATTGGTTGTTGTTGGCGTGACGTCAGTATTAGATAGTGTTGGTGGTGGAGCATCAGCTGAGCCACCAGCAGGTGAAGTAATGTCGACAGTATGCTGGTTGTTGTTGAGTATCACAGAAGATGGTGGAGAATCTGGGAATTTGAACTCTGGCATGTTGTTTAATTTGAAGAGTTCGTTGATGGAGGTGTTGAATGTCCCAGGAACAGCAACATTATGCATATGAGCATAGACCATGCAGTAGTAGATGGTGGTGGGTCACTGGCAGGTGCGATGGTAGTAGTAGTAGGTTGCGTGGAGGCTTGGAGAATTTTAGTTGTGGTAGCTTGTAGTTTTGAAAACAAACTAGGTGGTTGATTTGGAAGATGACTTTTTCTGTGCTGCTTCTTGGGTCTTCTTCAGAATGTCTTTACGAGTGGGACACTTAGCAGCAAGTGTGTGGTGATCGTTGCTTTTACAGTTGAGGCAAGATGGTGTTGGTGGAGCAGCGGCGGTGCATGATCTAAAATCATGTCCTTCACTACTACATGTAGTGCAAAACTTCTTTTCCTTCACAGGACAGTCGCTGGTGTTGTGTGAATAAGAGTAACAGGTCCAACAGTGAGAAATGTAGTGGAATCTCTCAGCTTCGACGCAGGTGGGGCTGACGAAGTAATAATATACAGCAAGACCGTGGCAGCCATGTTGACGTCGGTAAACGTGACCTTGAGCATGGAGGAAGATGTAGGTATTTTCATGATGCTCTCCACTGTGGCCCATGAGTTTTGATCTTCAATGGATGTCTTGAGTTCGTCGATAGGTTGAACTGTAAGAAGCTTATCAAGTTTCTTAAGGAAAACTGTCCTCCTTGTCCTGAGAGCTGGAGATGACATGACAGTAAATCCTCGATCAGAGAGAGTGGTGGTGGCTGTTGTAGTGAGAGTGGTGGTGGCTGTTGTAGTGAGAGTGGTGGTGGCTGTTGTAGTGAGAGTGGTGGTGGCTGTTGTAGTGAGAGTGGTGGTGGCTGTTGTAGTGAGAGTGGTGGTGGCTGTTGTAGTGAGAGTGGTGGTGGCTGTTGTAGTGAGAGTGGTGGTGGCTGTTGTAGTGAGAGTGGTGGTGGCTGTTGTAGTGAGAGTGGTGGTGGCTGTTGTAGTGAGAGTGGTGGTGGCTGTTGTAGTAAGAGTGGTGGTGGCTGTTGTAGTGAGAGTGGTGGTGGCTGTTGTAGTGAGAGTGGTGATAGCTGTTGTAGTGAGAGTGGTGGTGGCTGTTGTAGTGAGTAGCTTCTCTGCATCTTCATCATCGTTGCAGACAACAATAAATGCTTCTTTCAGGGTCAATATGGTGTTGAACTTCACCTGTAGCACGCTCTTAACAGCAACTGCAAGAGCAAGTTTTGATGAATCATTCACAGTGCCACTGTTGGGTTTGATCTTGACACGATTTGCATAGCTCATCGTGATGAAGGTATAAATTCCCCTCCCCAACGGGGATCGTAGGGAGACTGAGTCGAGTAATCAAATGTGTCAATGTGTCAATCGTAATATCTACTGGAGCAGAGGCAAGGAGGCTGGCTCTTATATACTAACGTCAGGTGCAAAGGGACGTGTAGCAGACGAGGGCATAGTCACTGGTAGGCGGGATTCCCCAGTGGAAGTAGGTCATACCCAAAGAGATGGGTTAGTTGTAGTAGTAGATGTCGTTGCCGTGAAGGTTATGTACAGGTCCTCAGAATCAAGATTCCATGATGTTGCAGTGTCTGACAAGTTGTACAAGAATGGTATACAATACCGACAGTATGAAATAAAGACACATGTGCAACATCTGGGTGAATGATAAATCTGCCTAGATTATGAACATGTTTCCCAACTGAACATATGCATGTCTGAGCAGACTTACCTGGGTATTTGTATCGGACCCTTAATTCACACCCGGAAAATGCTGTCTTGATTGAAGAACGCTGCTCTTGAGTCACTGCCTGGTTAGACGAAGTACTCACATTGTCTCACTACGTTCAACAATTTCAGTCTTTTTGCAGTAGTAAGAAGCTGCACACACTTCTGAATATACCGCGATTTTATTGTTAACACTAAACACGCTGGAACAGAGTTCTTATCCGATTTCCCGACGATAGTGGAGATTGAATAAGCGAACGGACGCGTACGACCAATGTCTTTGCTAGGTTAAATCCTAGCCACAGCTTTCGTCCCTTCCATGGCAGAGTTCAATCTAATCCCTCGTGCGCCCTCGTGCCTCAGCGGGGTTTGGCATCGCTGACATCAGCACAATTTCAATACTTGCTACATGCTGCAATTCAAATGCTTGTGTTCTCTAAATACTTAGATCACTGGAACACATGATTGTAAAGTCAAGTGTAGAAACTGATACAACAGTTTCCTTTAACTTCCTGTTACGGCAAAGAGTTACATTTATATCAAATGTCTTTTAACTCATATAGACTCGTTGCTACTTGGTCAGACAACACGTGACATACTGTGGCCCGTTCATCTGTTATTAATTAAGTTGTTTTCGAAGTCAGCCACGCCATCTGGCCCTTTCTAAGGGCGGAAAGGGTAGGGCCCTTGAAAAGGGCAGAAAGGGCTGATACCCCCCTCTTTTGGATAATTTTCTCCACATTGGGGGACAAGTGCTGTCATGGATCGAGTCATGGCTCACTAATAGGAAGCAGAGAGTATGCATAAATGGGGTTAAATCCGAGTGGGGGTCTGTAACAAGTGGCGTTCCACAGGGATCAGTCTTGGGCCCATTGTTGTTTATATTATATATCAATGACCTTGATGAGGGAATTACTAGTGATATGAGCAAATTCGCCGATGACACAAAGATAGGTAGGATAATTGATTCAAACGTAGATGTCAGGGAACTTCAGGAGGATTTAGACAAAATCAATTCCTGGTCAGAAAAGTGGCAGATGCAATTCAATGTAGATAAATGCAAGGTTCTGAAGCTCGGGAGTGTCCATAACCCAAGCACTTATAAGTTAAATAACGTAGAAATTAGCCATACAGATTGTGAAAACGACTTGGGGGTTATGGTAAGCAACAACCTTAAACCAAGACAGCAATGCCTAAGTGTACATAATAAGGCAAACAGATTACTGGGATTTATATCAAGAAGTGTAAGCAACAGAAGTCCAGAGATTATATTACAGCTTTATACATCATTAGTATGTCCTCACCTAGATTACGCAGCTCAGTTCTTGTCTCCATATTACAGAATAGATATTAATTTGTTAGAAAACATTCAGCGTAGAATGACTAAATTAATACATAGCATTAGAAATCTTCCGTATGAAAAAAGATTGAAGACCTTAAATTACATTCACTTGTAAGACGAAGAATGAGTGGAGACATAATCGAGGTATACAAGTGGAAAATGGGTATTAAAAAAGGGGATATAAATAAGGTCTTGATGATATCTCTCCAACAGAGAACCCGCAATAATGGATTCAAATTAGATAAGTTAAGATTTAGAAAGGATATAGGAAAGTATTGGTTTGGAAATAGGGTAGTTGATGAGTAGGAACAGTCTACCTAAGAACATAAGAAAGGAGGAACACTGAACGATCCATACCAGGGTGTGTCCCACTACTAGTGAGCCATGGGAAAGAGTTGCAATAGATCTGCTAACTAATTTTCAATGTACAACGCAAGGCAATAAACATCTGTGTGTGATGGTCGATCATTTCACCAGATATTGTGAGTTAGTTCCTATTCCAGACAAGACTGCCGAGACAGTAGCTAAAGCGTTTAAGGAACGTATAATCTGTAGACACACCACTCTTAAATCCTTAGTATCCGATAATGGAGGTGAGTTTTGCAACGAGATTCTAGGAAACCTATGTGCCTTGTATATGATTACTAAATCTACCATTGTTCCACACCATCCTGCCAGCAATGGTTTAGCAGAAAGAACTAATAAAAAAGTACTTGATGTCTTGAGAGCTACTGTTAATCCCAATAGTTCAACCTGGGATGAAGTTATACCTGATGTTCAATGTGCTATAAACTCTGCTTCCAATGCTTCTATAGGTGATACACCGCATTACGCTTTGTATGGTGTTGACAAGCGTTTGCCTTATGAGTTGTTATATTCTAATCCAAAACCGTCGTATAACCCTGATGATTTCATAGCAACTCGCACCAGCCAAGCTCAGAGTGTTTTCAGAAGAATCCCTGAAACGCTTCATAAATCAACAATAGAATTTACTAGAGTAACTAATTCTCGAGCTAAACCAACTAAAATTAAAGTAGGTTCGCGAGTAATGATTATTAATTTTAATAAAAATTCCGCAATGCCTAAATTAGACCAAAAGTTTGTTGGCCCATATCGAGTAGTTGAACATATCAAGGGCAATAAGTATAAAGTTAGAGAACTTAGTACGGGTAAGTGTAAAGAATCACATTTAGATCATATGAAGTTAGTATGTGACGAAGACGAAGCCCTGACAACCAGACTGTTGTGACTGACAATGATAATCCGTCTGACCCCGTACCTTCAACTTCTAGTAGTGAGTCAGAGGAACAACCTGATTGTCGTTACTCCTTGCGTACACGACAAGTGTTGAGAACCCCCCAAGTATCATTTGTTGATATCAGTGTAGACCCTCCTCAATCAGAAGTTGAGTTACCTATTGTAACAGAGTTTGATCCACCTAGAGATGATAACCATTCTGCATATGTAAATCTTACCCTAGCAGAGTTGGGGTTAAATGTAAATAGACTGTACAATTAGATGATTGAGTTAAGAGAAATTGTCGACTGTGTGTTTTGTTACTAAGTGTTTAATATCTAGAATTTTTTTTTGTGTGTGTTCATGTTCCCTCCGAGTTCTGAGTTTTAACAGTTGACCGTGCTAGCCGAGTCTCTCTTTCCTGTTAAAACTTCTTCCTTGTAAATATATTTATTGTTCCTCAGAACCCACTGAGTGCATGAATACAGATTGATCGATCAAATTTGCAATTGTAATTGTAATATATATAATCCATTATATCTAGATCCTTTTATAATTCTCTTAAGTACCATTAACTCAAGAAGTGCGAGAGTAAGATTAATCTTGATTAGTTCCAAGTTATAATGTGTTTGCTATTGTATAGATTCACCCAGTACCACCTGTCTGTTCAGCCTATAGAGTTGTATAGTATGCCGAGACGTCATACGATAACATGGCCGAGCTGTCGTGTCAGTATTATATATACACTTGTGTAGTGTATCAGCGTTCATCCGAGCTATACAGCTGGTCCCTTTGCGTGTGACGTCACGATACCCACTGACATCAGAGGCTCAGCGCATGTGCATAGCCACGCATAGGCGTACCCTCTCACTAGCGATAGACCTACGAGCTGGACGGACGGTGGCTGGGCTCTCTCCTGACGTACTGTAAATATACCGTAACCATCCTACAAGGAGGGTCTCTGACAACCTAAATATCTCTCCCAAGACCCACACGACAATACAAGTGGAAAATGGGTATTAAAAAAGGGGATATAAATAAGGTCTTGATGATATCTCTCCAACAGAGAACCCGCAATAATGGATTCAAATTAGATAAGTTAAGATTTAGAAAGGATATAGGAAAGTATTGGTTTGGAAATAGGGTAGTTGATGAGTAGGAACAGTCTACCTAAGAACATAAGAAAGGAGGAACACTGCAGCAGGCCTGTTGGCCCATACTAGGCAGGTTCTTCACAATCTGTCCCACTAACAGAATATTTGCTCAACCCAATTTTCAATGCTACCCAAGAAATAAGCTTTGATAATTCTATTTACTCATGGGCGAGTCCCACTCAAATCTAACCCCTCTCCCTCATGAATTTATCTAACCTAAATTTAAACTACCCAAGGTCCTAGCTTCAATAACCCTACTAGGCAGACTGTTCCACTCATCAACTACCCTATTTCCAAACCAATACTTTTCTATATCCTTTCTAAATCTAAACTTATCTAACTTGAATCCATTATTGCGGGTTCTCTCTTGCAGAGATATCCTCAAGACCTTATTTATATCCCTTTGTTAATGCCCATTTTCCACTTGTATACCTCGATCATGTCTTCAATCTTTCTTCATACGGAAAATTTCTAATGCTATGTATTAATTTAGTCATTCTACGCTGAATGTTTTCTAACGAATTTATGTCCATTCTGTAATATGGAGACCAGAAATGAGCTGCGTAATCTAGGTGAGGCCTTACTAAAGATGTATAAAGCTGTAATATAACCTCTGGACTTCTGTTGCTAACACTTCTTGATATAAATCCCAGCAATCTATTTGCCTTATTACGTACGCTTAGGCATTGTTGTCTTGGTTTAAAGGTTGCTGCTTACCATAACCCCCAAGTCCTTTTTGCAATCTGTATGGCTAAGTTCTATGTTATTTAACTTATAAGTGCTTGGGTTATGGACACTCCCGAGCTTCAGAACCTTGCATTTATCTACACTGAACTGCATCTGCCACTTTTCTGACAACGAATTAAGTTTGTCTAAATCTCTGTGGAGACGTTTCTACTGTGCTTCCGTTCTTAGCTACCTGAGATTGGATGATGGTTTCCCTCGACTACGAGCAGCTATATCTCCAACTTAAGGCGGAATTAACGGAAGCTAGAAGAGAAATTCAACGATTGAAGGGTATATGCAAGGATTATTCCCGGAACAATGTCGCCGATGATCAGACCAACGAATGGATGTTAGTCGGTTCTGAAGGGATGAAGCTGAAGTTGAAGAAGGTCCAGGAGACTGCTGTGAAAACCAGCAACTCTTTTTCCTTGTTATCAGACGAATGTGAAGACATCCCAGCGATGACCATCTCTACAAAGACCGTCGAGAACGTCATGCACACAACCAGTCGAGGTAAGAACATTGTTTTAGTTGGGGATAGTTAGATTAGGTTTATGGATAGGGAATTTTGTCTAAAGGATATGAATAGGAGGCAGAGGGTATGTTATCCAGTGGCTGGGATGGGATGGCCTCACCTTGATTACGCAGTTCAGTTTTGGTCTCCATATTACAGAATGGACATAAATTCGTTAGAAAACATTTAGTGTAGAATGACTAAATTAATACATAGCATTAGAAATCTTCCTTACGAAGAAAGATTGAAGACCCTTAAATTACATTCACTTGTAAGACGTAGAATGAGGGGAGACATGATCGAGGTATACAAGTGGAAAATGGGTATTAACAAAGGGGATATAAATAAGGTCTTGAGGATATCTTTCCAAGAGAGAACCCGCAATAATGGATTCAAGTTAGATAAGTTTAGATTTAGAAAGGATATAGGAAAGTATTGGTTTGGAAATAGGGTAGTTGATGAGTGGAACAGTCTGCCTAGTAGGGTTATTAAAGCTAGGACCTTGGTTAGTTTCAAATTTAGGTTGGATAAATTCATGAGTGAGAGGGGTTGGATTTGAGTGGGAATTGCACATGAGTAAATAGAATTATCAAAGTTTATTTCTTGGGTAGCATTTAAGATTGGGTTGAAAAAATATCTTGTTAGTGGGATGGAATGTGAAGGACCTGCCTAGTATGGGCCAACAGGCCTGCTGCAGTGTTCCTCCTTTCTTATGTTCTTATGTTCCTGTAGTTCTATTACATCTATGTTTGAATCAATTATCCTACCTATCTTCGTGTCGTCGGCGAATTTGCTCATATCACTAGTAATTCCCTCGTCAAGGTCATTGATATATATTATAAATAACAATGGGCCTAAGACTGATCCCTGTGGAACACCATTTATGCACACTCTCTGCTTCCTATTGGTGAGCCATGACTCGATCCATGACAGCACTTTTTCCCCAATGCCATGAGCTGCCACTTTCTTTAACAGTCTCTGGTGCAGTACTCTATCAAAAGCCTTACTAAAGTCTAAATAAACAATATCGAATTCTTTATCATGATCAACAGCCTCAAAAGCTTTACTAAAGAAGGTTAATAAATTAGATAGGCAGGAACGGCCCCACGTGAATCCATGCTGAGTATCATTAATCAAATTATGGTTATCTAGATGGCTTCTAATAATATCAGCTATAATTGACTCTAGTAATTTGCCTACAATTGAGGTCAGGCTTATTGGGCGGTAATTTGACGGTAGTGACTTGTCCCCTACTTTAAAAATAGGAATTACATTAGCCATCTTCCACATATCAGACACTACACCTGTTTGAAGAGATACGTAAATTAAAAATGTTAGATAATGGTTCACAGAGTTCCATTTTGCATTCCTTAAGAACCCTTGCAAAAAGCTCATCAGGACCTGGTGATTTATTTTGTTTCAGTCGGTCTAATTGTTTCATAACCATTTCGCTAGTGACTGTGATATTACATAATTTATCTTCTTCAGGACCACTGTAAAAATTAATTAGTGGGATATTATTAGTGTCTTCCTGTGTGAAAACCGAGAGAAAATAATTATTAAAAATAGTGCACATATCATTCTCCTTGTCAGTAAGATGCCCAGAGTTATTTTAAGGGTACCTATCTTATCTCTAACTTTTGTTCTATAAACCTGGAAAAAACTTTTAGGGTTAGTTTTTGAATCCCTAGCAACTTTAATTTCATAGTCCCGTTTAGTTTTTCTTATCCCCTTTTTAACGTCCCTCTTAATGTCAGTATACTGATTTATAAGATGACCCTCACCTCTTTTTGTGCGCCTATAAATTCTTTTCTTCTGCCCTAAAAGATATTTGAGCCTATTATTCATCCATTTTGGGTCATTTCTACTTGATCTAATTTATTTATACGGGATAAATGTTCTTTGGGCAGCCTGTATAGTGTTAAGAAAACTGTCATATTGATAGCTCTCTTTGTTACCCCAGTCCACAGTTGATAAGTGTTCTCTAAGCCCATTATAATCTGCTAAGCGAAAATCTGGGACCATTATTGAATTATCCCTACTATCATACATCCATTCAATGCTAAAGGTAATTGACTTGTGGTCGCTTGTGCCGAGTTCCTCAGTAATTTCTAAATTTTTAACAAGGGATTCCTTGTTTGCCAGAACCAAGTCATGTAGGTTATTTCCCCTTGTAGGTTCTGTCACAAACTGCTTCAAAAAGCAATCCTGAACTACTTCTAAAAAGTCGTTAGATTCTAAATTCCCTGTCAAGAAATTCCAATCAATCTGATTAAAGTTAAAGTCCCCTAGAATTACTACATTATTGTGCCTTGTGGCCTTAACAATTTCTTCCCAAAGTAGTCTCCCTTGTTCCCTATCTAAGTTTGGAGGACGGTAAATCACGCCTAAAATCAGTTTTTCACACCCCTCTGAAAATTCTATCCAGACAGACTTTGCATGTGTTATTTCAGACTTTATACCCGTTTTTATGCAACAATTTTAATGATCACGGACATAGAGTGCCACCCCACCCCCCTTCCCGATACTTCTATCTACTTGGAACAATTTAAAACCCGGAATGTGACATTCGGCAGGCATGTCCCGATTTTTCATATTAAACCATGCCTTAGTTATTGCAAAAACATCAATATTACCCGTACTTGCAACTAATCTCAACTCGTCCATCTTATTCCTAGCACTACGACTATTGGTGTAATATACATTTAAAGACCCTTCTTTCTCTTTATCCTTCCTGCTCATTTCTGTTTTTCCACTATACCTATTACAGTCCTTGTCACCTAGTGCCACTGGCTTTCCACTATCCACCTTATTCTGCCTATTACTAGTTTCCCTAGAATTCATATTATTACACTGGGACTTCACTGTTTTCCCCCATAACCCATACCACTAACTTTTTCTAGTTTAAAGCCCTAACAGCTCCCTCCACTGCAGTTGCCATTGCCCCCACCCCAGACCTAGATAAGTGAACCCCATCCCTGGCATACATGTCATTTCTGCCATAGAAGAGGTCCCAGTTGTCAATGAATGTTACTGCATTTTCCTTACAGTATTTGTCCAGCCAGCAATTGACACCAATTGCCCTGGACAACCATTCATTTCCAACTCCTCTCCTTGGCAAAATACCACATATGACAGGGTTCCCATCCTTCTTCTAATTATATAATATATCAATGACCTCATATATTATATAATACATCAATGACCTCATCAAGGTCATTGATATATTATAAACAACAACGGGCTCAAGACTGATCCCTGTGGAACTAAGAGTCGAAGACCTAAATGATTTTTTTATGAGCGAGATTCAGAATTTAGTAGATTCAAACCTATCTCATATTATCCTAACACCAGATGACTTTGAAAAGGCGATAAATGACATGCCCATGCACTCTGCCCCAGGTCCAGACTCGTGGAACTCTGTGTTCATCAAGAACTGCATGAAGCAGCCTTATCATGTACTTTTAACATCCTATGGAGAGGGAGCATGGACACGGGTCGTCCCACAGCTGCTAAAAACAACAGACATAACGCCACTCCACAAAGGGGGCAGTGAAGCATTAGTAAAGAACTACAGACCAATAGTGCTAACCTCCTATATCATAAAAATCTTTGAAAGGGTTCTAAGAAGCAAGATTGCCACCCATCTAGATACCTATCACTTACACAACCCAGGGCAACATGGGTTTAGAGCAGGTCGCTCCTGCCTGTCCCAACTACTGGACCATTATGACAAGGTCCTGAATGCTCTAGATGACAAACAAAATGAAGATGTAGTATACACAGACTTTACGAAAGCCTTTGACAAGTGTGACCATGGTGTAATAGCACACAAAATGCGTGATAAAGGAATAACAGGAAAAGTTGGTAGACGGATCTATAATTTCTTAAGAGAACACAAAGAGTAGTAGTCAAAAGAGTAGTGTGAGGCGGCTACAGTGAAAAGCTCTGTTCCAAAAGGCACAGTACTCGCTCCCATCTTGTTCCTCATCGTCATATCGGACATAGACAGGGATATAAGCCACAGTGCTGTGTCTTCTTTTGCAGATGACACCCGAATCTGCATGACGGTGTCCACCGTTGAAGACACTGCAAGACTCCAAGCAGACATCAACAAAATCTTTAAATGCCCGCAAAAAACAATATGAAATTCAATGATGAGAAATTTATATTACTCCGATATAGAAAACATGAGGAAATTAAAACTATATCGGAATATAAAACAAATACCAACCACACAATATAGCGAAAAACTAATGTAAAGGACCTGGGAGTGATAATGTCAGAAGAACTCACCTTCAAAGACCACAACATTGTATTAATCGCATCTGCTAGAAAAATGACAGGATGGATAATGAGAACCTTCAAAACTAGGGATGCCAAGCCCATGATGATACTCTTCAAGTCGCTTGTTCTATCTAGGCTGGAATATTGCTGCACACTAACAGCACCTTTCAAGGCGGGTGAAATTGCTGACCTAGAAAATGTGCAGAGAACCTTCACGGCACACATAACTGCGATAAAACACCTCAATTACTGGGAATGCTTGAAGTTCCTCGACCTGTACTCGCTGGAATGCAGACGGGAGAGATACGTGATTATATACACTTGGAAAATCCTAGAAGGATTAGTTACAAATTTCTACACGAAAATCACTCTCTATGAAAGCAAAAGACTCGGCAGACGATGTAACATCACCACAATGAAAAGCAGGAGCGCCACAAGTACACTAAGAGACAAACACAATAAGTGTCAGGGACACAAGACTGTTCAACTGCCTCCCAGCATACATAGAAGGATTACCAATAGACTGTCTTCAAGAAGGCGCTGGACAGGCACCTAAAGTCAGTACCTGATCAGCCTGGCTATGGTTTATACGTCGGGTTGCGTGCGGCCAACAGTAACAGCCTGGTTGATCAAGCCCTGATCCACCATGAGGCCTGGTCACAGACCAGGCCGTGAGAGCGTTGACCCCCGAAACTCTCTATCACTGTATGATAATGGTATATATACCTGTCCCTCAATAAACTTACATTATAACCAGGGACTTAAAGTATGTAGATCACCACTACTGTACCACCACAGATCACCACTACTGTACCACCACAGATCACCACTACTGTAACACCATAGATCACCACTACTGTACTACCATAGATCACCACTACTGTACCACCATAGATCACCACTACTGTACTACCATAGATCACCACTACTGTACCACCATAGATCACCACTACTGTACTACCATAGATCACCACTACTGTACCACCATAGATCACCACTACTGTACTACCATAGATCACCACTACTGTACCACCATAGATCACCACTACTGTACCACTATAGATCACTATTGTACCACAATAGATCACCACTACAGTACCACCATAGATCACCACTACTGTACTACCATAGATCACCACTACTGTACCACCATAGATCACCACTACTGTACTACCATAGATCACCACTACTGTACTACCATAGATCACCACTACTGTACTACCATAGATCACCACTACTGTACTACCATAGATCACCACTACTGTACCACTATAGATCACTATTGTACCACAATAGATCACCACTACAGTACCACCATAGATCACCACTACTGTACTACCATAGATCACCACTACTGTACCACCATAGATCACCACTACTGTACTACCATAGATCACCACTACTGTACCACCATAGATCACTATTGTACCCATAGATCACCACTACTGTACCACCATAGATCACCACTACTGTACTCACCATAGATCACCACTACTGTCACGCACCATAGATCACCACTACTGTACCACCATAGATCACCACTACTGTACCACCATAGATCACCACTACTGTACCACCATAGATCACCACTACTGTACTACCATAGATCACCACTACTGTACCACCATAGATCATCACTACTGTACTACCATAGATCACTACTGCACCACCATGCATCACCACTACTGTACATCCATAGATCACCACTACTGTTCTACTATTGATCACCACTACTGTACCACCATAGATCACTATTGTACCACAATAGATCACCACTACTGTACCACCATAGATCACCACTACTGTACCACCATAGATCACCACTACTGTACCACCATAGATCACCACTAATGTACCACCATAGATCACCACTACTGTACCACCATAGATCACCACTACTGTACCACCATAGATCACCACTACTGTACTACCATAGATCACCACTACTGTACCACCATAGATCACCACTACTGTACTATTATAGATCACCACTACTGTACCACCATAGATCACCACTACTGTACTATTATAGATCACCACTACTGTACAACCATAGATCACCACTACTGTACTACCATAGATCACTACTGTACCACCATACATCACCACTACTGTACCACCATAGATCACCACTACTGTACCACCATAGATCACTACTGTACCACCATAGATCACCACTACTGTACCACCATAGATCACCACTACTGTGCCACAATAGATCACCACTACTGTACCACCATATATCACCACTACTGTACTACCATAGATCACCACTGCTGTGCCACCATAGATCACTGCTGTACCACCATATATTACTACTGTACCACCACAGATCACTACTGTACCACCATAGATCACTACTGTACCACCATAGATCACCACTACTGTACCACCATAGATCACCACTATTGTACCACCATAGATCACCACTACTGTACTACCATAGATCACCACTACTGCACCACCGTAGATCACCACTACTGTACCACCAGTGATCACCACTACTGTACCACCATAGATCACCACTACTGTACCACCATAGATCACCACTATTGTATCACCATAGAACACCACTACTGTACTACCATAGATCACCACTACTGTACCACCGTAAATCATCACTACTGTACCACCATAGCAGTCATTCCACTACTGTACCACCATAAATCACCACTACTGTACCACCATAGATCACCACTACTGTCACCATATATCACCACTGCTGTACCACCATAGATCACTACTGTACCACCATAGATCACTACTGTACCACCATAGATCACTACTGTACCACCATAGATCACTACTTGTACCACCATAGATCACTACTGTACCACCATAGATCACCACTACTGTACCACCATAGATCACCACTATTGTACCACCATAGATCACCACTAATGTACTACCATAGATCACCACTACTGCACCACCGTAGATCACCACTACTGTACCACCAGTGATCACCACTACTGTACCACCATAGATCACCACTACTGTACCACCATAGATCACCACTATTGTACCACCATAGATCACCACTACTGTACTACCATAGATCACCACTACTGTACCACCGTAAATCATCACTACTGTACCACCATAGATCACCACTACTGTACCACTATAGATCACCACTACTGTACCACCATAGATCACCACTACTGTACCACAATAAATCACCACTACTGTACCACCATATATCACCACTACTGTACCACCATAGATCACCACTACTGTACCACAATAGATCACCACTACTGTACCACCATATATCACCACTACTGTACTATCATATATCACAACTACTGTACCACCATAGATCACCACTACTGTACCACCATAGATCACCACTACTGTACCACCATAGATCACCACTACTGTACCACCATAGATCACCACTACTGTACCACCATAGATCACCACTACTGTACTACCATAGATCACCACTACTGTACCACCATAGATCATCACTACTGTACTACCATAGATCACTACCGTACCACCATGCATCACCACTACTGTACATCCATAGATCACCACTACTGTACCACCATAGATCACTACTGTACCACCTGGTGGTGTGGTGGCTAAAGCTCTCGCTTCACACGGCGAAGGCCTGGGTTCGATTCCCAGCCAAGGCAGAAACATTGGGCGTGTTTCTTTACACTTGTTGTCTATGTTCCCCATCAGTAAAATGGGTACCTGGGTGTTAGTCGACTGGTGTGAGTCGCATCCTAGGACACTAACCTAATCTGCCCGAAATGCTCAGCATAACAAGGGACTTTCTATATAGTAGGATGTCACTGATGTCAGCTAGGCCTGTATACCATGTACATGTACTTGTAGTAAATAAAGATATTATAGATCACCACTACTGTATCACCATAGATCACCACTACTGTGCCACAATAGATCACCACTACTGTACCACAATAGATCACTACTGTACCACCATAGATCACTACTGTACCACCATAGATCACCACTACTGTACAACCATAGATCACCACTACTGTACAACCATAGATCACCACTACTGTACCACCATAGATCACCACTACTGTACTATTATAGATCACCACTACTGTACAACCATAGATCACCACTACTGTACTACCATAGATCACTACTGTACCACTATACATTACCACTACTGTACCACCATAGATCACCACTATTGTACCACCATAGATCACTACTGTACCACCATAGATCACCACTACTGTACCACCATAGATCACCACTACTATGCCACAATAGATCACCACTACTGTACCACCATATATCACCACTACTGTACTACCATAGATCACCACTGCTGTGCCACCATAGATCACTGCTGTACCACCATATATTACTACTGTACCACCATAGATCACTACTGTACCACCATAGATCACTACTGTACCACCATAGATCACCACTACTGTACCACCATAGATCACCACTATTGTACCACCATAGATCACCCCTACTGTACTACCATAGATCACCACTACTGCACCACCGTAGATCACCACTACTGTACCACCAGTGATCACCACTACTGTACCACCATAGATCACCACTACTGTACCACCATAGATCACCACTATTGTATCACCATAGATCACCACTACTGTACTACCATAGATCACCACTACTGTACCACCGTAAATCATCACTACTGTACCACCATAGATCACCACTACTGTACCACCATAGATCACCACTACTGTATCACCATAGATCACCACTACTGTACCACCTTAAATCACCACTACTGAACCACCATAGATCACCACTACTGTACCACCATATATCACCACTGCTGTACCACCATAGATCACTACTGTACCACCATAGATTACTACTGTACCACCATAGATCACTACTGTACCACCATAGATCACTACTGTACCACCATAGATCACTACTGTACCACCATAGATCACTACTGTACCACCATAGATCACCACTACTGTACCACCATAGATCACCACTATTGTACCACCATAGATCACCACTAATGTACTACCATAGATCACCACTACTGCACCACCGTAGATCACCACTACTGTACAACCAGTGATCACCACTACTGTACCACCATAGATCACCACTACTGTACCACCATAGATCACCACTATTGTACCACCATAGATCACCACTACTGTACTACCATAGATCACCACTACTGTACCACCGTAAATCATCACTACTGTACCACCATAGATCACCACTACTGTACCACCATAGATCACCACTACTGTACCACCATAGATCACCACTACTGTACCACCATAAATCACCACTACTGTACCACTATATATCACCACTACTGTACCACCATAGATCACCACTACTGTACCACAATAGATCACCACTACTGTACCACCATATATCACCACTACTGTACTATCATATATCACCACTACTGTACCACCATAGATCACCACTACTGTACTACCATAGATCACCACTACTGTACCACCATAGATCACCACTACTGTACCACCATAGATCACCACTAATGTACCACCATAGATCACCACTACTGTACCACTATAGATCACCACTTCTGTACCACCATAGATCACCACTACTGTACCACTATAGATCACCACTACTGTACCACTATAGATCACCACTTCTGTACCACCATAGATCACCACTTCTGTACCACCATAGATCACCACTACTGTACCACTATAGATCACCACTACTTTACCACAACAGATTACCACTACTGTACCACTATAGATCACCACTACTTTACCACAACAGATTACCACTACTGTACCACAATAGCTCACCGGCCTTTGTATCCTGCGTGCGACGTGAACGCAGTTGTTCTCTTCTTTGAGGTTCTCCTTGTACCACCTGTGGAAAAATTTGAAATTTTCCTGTATTTAGAGTACAAAAAATTAAATATAATAAATGTTTATTAATATGTGGTGTTGGTTTGACTTTCGAGAAATTTCGAGTGAAGGGGAAGGAACCAGCACCGAGGGGAATTACGTAGAGAGATGCGAGAGAAATGAAGGACCACTTGCAGCTCACGAGGCTGCCATTCCCATGAGCTCCCCTGTGGCGGGGATAATGGCAGACCAGATGCATAGCTTCTCCCTACGAGCCCCGTGAGGGCGGGGAACGTGGCTAGGTCTGGGGACAGTTGGTCCCAGAAGATGAGGAGTTACTTAGACCTCCTCCCATGGCAGACATAGGTCTCAGACACTCCCAGGACAGGGAGCCAAGGCCAGGTCACCATCTGGAAAAGACCCGGACCAGGAGAGTACCGGCGAATCGAGAAGATTATATATAGCAGAAAATGAATAGAGAACCTAGGATAACCCCAAAAAAAGTCAGACAAAATTATTTGTTTCCATTGGGGTCCTTTAATTATCATTTGTGTCCTCTAATTTCCATTGGGGTCCTCTAAATATCATTTGTGTCTTCTAATTCCCATTGGGGTCCTCTAATTATCATTTGTGTCTTCTAATTTCCATTGGGGTCCTCTATTTATCATTTGTGTCTTCTAATTTCCATTGGGGTCCTCTATTTATCATTTGTGTCCTCTAATTTCCATTGGGTCCTCTAATTTCCATTGGGTTCCTCTAATTTCCATTGGATAAAATAATTATTTATTTCTAATGTAACTTACAGCTGGCTTTAAATAATAAGATATTACAAGGACCAAAATGTAAATAAATCACTTTGCTACTGAACCTGTCCCCATCTATATGTGGTTGTAATACAGCTCCTGGTGCTGCCATAAAGTTGAAACAGTCCCAAATAGTGTCGTCGAATTCATTAATTTTTTAAACCCTTAAAAATTTAATTTTACAGGAAAAGTTTTAATTTCCTAAAGTTTTCCATATCTGAGTAGTTGAAATTTCTCTTCATTGAACTTCATATTGTTTTGAGTGGCCCATTTGAAGGAGGAGGAGGTGTTGATTCGCCGGGAATTCTCCCGGCCCGGGTCTATTCCAGATGGCGACCCGGCTCCGACTCCCTGTCGTGGGAGTATCAGAGACCTATGTCTCCCATGGGAGGAGGTACAAGTACCCCCTCATCGTTGGGACCAACTGTCCCCAGGCCTAGCCACATTCCCCACGAGCACGGGGCTGGTAGGAAGAAGCTATGCCTCTGGTCTGCAATCTTCCCTGACGGGAAGGCCAGGCTTACGAGCTGCAGATGGTAGCAAGCTCCAGCCTTGGCACCTACCCTGCCCTAGAAGGGCTGGGCATGGTGATCGACCCCATCCCCCATTTGAAGGTTTGGTTGATGTCCGCTTGGAGTCTTGTGGTGTCTTCCATGGACGTCACTGTCATGGCAATACGGGCGTAATCCGCAAAGGAAGACACGGAGCTATGACTGACATCTCTGCCTTTGCAGTGTTATTTTAACAATTTAATCAAATAGCTTAACCTGAAAAACTAAACCATACATGTATGGTCCCCAGCCTTCAGAAGTCCGAAACTCAAGTAATGTGACTAGTATCTCCTTAAGACCATCCAAGAGAGTGTATTGAAACTTTCCCTTAATAATAATAATAATAATAATAATAATAATAATAATAATAATAATAATAATAATAATAATAATAATAATAATAATAATAATAATAATAGTTTATTGGGACATAATACAAAGATTTAAAATTAGTTTATGAGATTACAAGAGGTGTACATGTCAAAAGCCCCTAATATGCAGAGCATTGTGGGCAGACTTAAAAATTAACTTAAAACTAAATGGTAAGAATTATAGTAAACAGTTTACAATATAAGTATAGTTGAGTATTTAAGCTATGAAATTTGAACATGACATTTTTGAAACATACTAGTTTTATAATTTGGATCATTTACAGTTTTATATGTCTACATAATAAAATTATTAAATCAGATTAAACTAATTAAATCAATAATTTGTGTTGCAATAACAGTTTATATGATCATTAGATGAGTTACAAGGAACACAAGGCTACATGAGGATGGATTTCTTTATATTAGGTGGTATTAATTATAACAAGTTTATACATTATGAGCTATAACAGGTTTATACATTATGAGCTATAACAGGTTTATACATTATGAGCTATAACAGGTTTATACATTATGAGATATAACAGGTTTATACATTATGAGATATAACAGGTTTATACATTATGAGATATAACAGGTTTATACATTATGAGATATAACAGGTTTATACATTATGAGATATAACAGGTTTATACATTATGAGATATAACAGGTTTATACATTATGAGATATAACAGGTTTATACATTATGAGATATAACAGGTTTATACATTATGAGATATAACAGGTTTATACATTATGAGATATAACAGGTTTATACATTATGAGATATAACAGGTTTATACATTATGAGATATAACAGGTTTATACATTATGAGATATAACAGGTTTATACATTATGAGATATAACAGGTTTATACATTATGAGATATAACAGGTTTATACATTATGAGATATAACAGGTTTATACATTATGAGATATAACAGGTTTATACATTATGAGATATAACAGGTTTATACATTATGAGATATAACAGGTTTATACATTATGAGATATAACAGGTTTATACATTATGATATATAACAGGTTTATACATTATGAGATATAACAGGTAATAACAGGTAATAAAACTAATTCCAACCACACAATAGAGCGAAAAACTAATGTCAAAGACCTGGGAGTGATCATGTCAGAGGATCTCACCTTCAAGGACCATAACAATGTAGCAATTGCATCTGCTCGAAAAATGACAGGATGGATAATGAGAACCTTCAAAACCAGGGATGCCAAGCCCATGTTGACACTTTACAGATCGCTTGTTCTATCTAGGCTGGAATATTGCTGCACACTAACTGCACCTTTCAAGGCGGGTGAAATTGCTGACCTTGAAAATGTGCAGAGAACCTTCACCGCACGCATAAGTGCGATAAACCACCTCAACTACTGGGAACGCTTGAAGTTCCTAAACCTGTACTCTCTAGAACGCAGGCGGGAGAGATACATTATTATATACACATGGAAAATTCTCGAGGGCTTAGTACCAAACTTGCACACAAAAATCACTCCGTAGAAAGCAAAAGACTCGGCAGGCGATGTAACACCCCCCAATGAAGAGCAGGGGTGCCACTAGCACGTTGAGGGACAACACAATAAGTGTGAGGGGCCCAAGATTGTTCAACTGCCTCCCAGCATACATCAGGGGGATTACCAACAAGCCCCTGGCTGTCTTCAAGCAGGCACTGGACAGGCACCTCAAGTCGGTACCTGATCAGCCGGGCTGTGGTTCGTACGTTGGATTGCGTGCGGCCAGCAGTAACAGCCTGGTTGATCAGGCTCTGGTCCAACAAGAGGCCTGGTCACAGACCGGGCCGCGGGGGCGTTGACCCCTGGAATTCTCTCCAGGTAGACTCCAGGTAGACAGGTTTATACATTATGAGATATAAGTTTCAACATTTGTACTAGATAATGTTTGATAAATTATTTTTCTTTGAGCAATTAAGTAAGGGGTTTTGAGGCTATGGGAGTAACACAGTGAATAATGTTATTTTGAGGCAGTGTAAAGCTATTTAATAACTTTGTAGATAATGTAAAGTAGTGGGTATTTAGTTTTGGGCAAGTAGGTGTTTTTTTAGCAGAGTTTTGAATTGATGTATAGACCGGGTTTCTTTGGTAATCATAGGTAATAAATTCTAAATTTTTGTGCATTGCATTTTTGCATAGTGTGAGATGGACACGGGGAACATCGAAGAGTGATCTGTGCCTTGTGTTATGTTCATGTGTCCTGTTAAGGTTGGTTAGGAGGATTTTGAGTTGCGGGATAATATTTGAGTTTAGTGTTCTATGTATGTAATAGGCACTGTAAAAAATATTGATGTCTTGTATGGTGAGTAAGTTCAGACTTTTGAATATTGGTGGAGTATGTTGTCTAGAGTGGGAATTTGTTATCATTCGAACTGCAGCCTTTTGTTGTGTTATTAATGGTTTGAGATGAGTTATTGTTGTTGAGCCCCATGCACAGATTCCATAGGTGAGATAGGGGTAAATGAGTGAGTGATAAAATGAAAGGAGAGCTGGTTGTGGAACATAGTACCTTATCTTGGATAGTATTCCCACGGTCTTGGAGATTTGTTGTATATGTGTCTTAAATTTGAGGCCACTGTCAAGGTGGATTCCTAAGAATTTTCCCTCTGTGAGTTTTGTGACAAGTGATCCGTTTATCATTATGTTAAGTGGAACAGTTGTAGCTCTGTTCCCAAACTGAATGAAATAGGTTTTGTCAACATTGAGAGTAAGTTTGTTAGTCATCATCCAGGTAGATATTTTCTGTAATTCAGCATTTACAGTGTTGGCTAGTATGACTTGGCATGGGTGAGAGAAGACGTATGTAGTGTCATCTGCAAATAGTATGGGTTTGAGTTGTTGAGATGCATTTGGTAGGTCGTTTATGTAAATGAGAAAGAGAAGTGGGCCAAGAACACTTCCCTGTGGGACACCAACTATAATTGTGTGGAAGTTTTTTTTTTTTTTTTTAACTAATATTTTTTATTAAAATACGAAATCATAGGATAAATAATACGGCGGTATGTTTAATTAGACTCTAAATTATTTTAAAAACTCTCTCATAAGTAAACAAGGGTTATTTATAAATATTGCTAACTGACAGCTAACACCAATTGTCAAATTTATTATTTATTTATTTTTTATATTTTATTTAAAATACATGAATATACAGAATATAGAATTATATAATGTGTATGCACCTTGATTTTTATACATATGTAATGTCATCATATCCAATCTACAGTCTACATATTCACGAGGATCACCATGCCCAGCCCTTCTAGGGCAGGGTAGGTGCCAAGGCTGGAGCTTGCTACCATCTGCGGCTCGCAAGCCTGCCCTTCCCGTCAGCCTCCTTGGGACGGGGAAGGTGGCAGACCAGAGGGGCCTAGCAACTATCTACTTACGTGCTTGTGGGCGAATATGGCTAGGCCTGGGACCAGTTGGTCCCACCGCTGAGGGGTACCCCCTCCCATGGGAGACTTCGGTCTCTGCTACTCCCTCGCCAGGGAGCCGGAGCCGGGTCGCCATTTGGTAAAGACCCGGGCCGGGAGATTTCCCGGTGAATCAACACCTCCTCCTCCTACATATTCACGAGGATCACCATGCCCAGCCCTTCTAGGGCAGGGTAGGTGCCAAGGCTGGAGCTTGCTACCATCTGCAGCTCGTAAGCCTGCCCTTCCTGTTAGGGAAAGTGGCAGACCAGAGAGGCCTAGCATCTATCTACCACCTGTCTCATGCTGGTGGGAAATGTGGCTAGGCCTGGGGCCAGTTGGTCCCGCCGCTGAGGGGTACCCCCTCCCATGGGAGACACAGGTCTCTGATACTCCCATGCCAGGGAGCCGGAGCCGGATCGCCATCTGGTAAAGACCCGGGCCGGGAATTCTCCCGGTGAATCAACACCTCCTCCTCCTCCTCCTACATATTCAGATGAGTTACATACAATTTTTCCCCATGAAACTGAGTACAGCAACACTTTACAACACTTATACCTCTCGGCATTTATCAGTCATTATAATTATTTGCTGAACTGTGTATGCTTCCTAGATATACATATATTACCTTTTTTTATTGATACACTGAGCCTTCGTGTTATGTTTAATCAATACTCCTCATTACATTTCAATGTACTGTGCTTTAATTATACATTACAACTATTAATTGGACCTATGCCCTAACCTAATAAAACAATATTATATTCAAAAGTTCAACAGATCTTTCCAACACCTACTATGCTTCTTCAACATGTACATACTCACTTAATATGTACATCTATTTACAGCTGCTGTACCAATACAGTATGACACCAAATTACTACCTAAAATTTTCTTCAATGAACATACCTCCAATGTATCGCTATGTATCATCTCCGACATATCTTGTATATCCTTGTATGATTATACATAACTCTTTAATTACTTCACATTTATGTGTATCTACATGACATCACGTCTGAAGCAAAATGACACCTCTTAGCATCCATACCTACATTCACTCTTCCCCTTCCACCCTGACTAACTACGTTAGTAGCTGTACTATACCACTTTACTGTAATGCGGCTTTTCATGTACCGACAGATTATATCTCCTTTGTTGATATTACATGTTTCCAGCTTAGTTATACAAACTCTACAATGCACTTACAACTTCTTTCCCCATCCACGCTACTTTCCCCATCCACGCTACTTTCCCCATCCACACCTCCGCCTCACTTTTCCTGCTTCATGAGAAATAAACATCCATGTTTTCCCTTACGTAAGGAACCCAATGCGTCTGTATCGGCCGTCTGCTGTAATAAATTTTTACCCCCACACATACACTACCCCTTCCCTCAGTTTTACAGTATCCGTCGTCCCTTTTGCATTAAATATGTTCGTCTTCCGTCCACCCTTGCCCCCCATCCCTTATTCCCCTGCTCCCTTGCTTGCACTCTCCACTTTCGTTACCTCCCCACTATGTAATCCTATTTCCTTCCATCGCATCCATACATCCTTTATGTACCACTACCCAACAAACCCTCCCTTCCCCAACTACCCTCATCCTACCCCCCTCCCGTGTCAAGCCCTTTTCCAAATTATTTTACTCTCCCAATAAGTCCCCTAAGCACATTTTGTATTCCTTAGAGAAAAACGTTTCCCATCTCCCCCCATATACACCCTTATTCCTATTTCTTGTTCTAATCATACTTCCTGCAATTGCTCTAATACGCTCCCTTACCCCAGTTGTTTTTAACCTCCATGACACACACACACATAGAGACCAAGTAGCGGACAGCGAAGAGGCGGGGCCAGGAGCTGAGTCTCGACCCCTGCAACCACAATTAGGTGAGTACAATTAGGTGAGTACATAGTCTACCATTAAGTGCATTAATCCCCTTCTCACCTGCTGTCTTATTCCATTTATATCCAAATTTATTGCCCTTAATACTGCTATCCCTCCTCCTCCTCCCATTCTCCTTAATACTCTGCCCATCCATTCCCTTACCAGCCCTAAATCCTCACAAAAATATATTGCATGCAACCCAGTTTCCTGATTCTCACACCTTTCACAACTCCCGTCCTTGACAATTCCCATTCTAAATAACGCTGCTTTTGATGGCACCGCTCCATGTAAAAATCTATACATAAATTCCCTATCTCTTGAGCATTACCCACCCATGCCTCTCACCCAACCTACCCCCCACCCATCTACCTACCTCCAATAATCACGATTTGGCCCCATTTACCCTCATTCCCGTTGCTCTACAAAAAAAACTCAATGATCCGTCCCACATTGACCAATCCCTCTACATTGCCTATGAGCACAGTAGTGTCATCAACATATCCCACTATCCCTGGCTCCCCACTCTCCTTCTCTACTCCCTCCCTTCCCTCCTCGACCAGTCTATAGAATGGATCTTGCATAAATGCAAATAGACTTTGGGACAGAGGACATCCCTGCCTTAATCCCCTTTCCATTTGTACCACCTTCCTCACATGACCATTCACCTGCACTTGTACACATGCCCCCTTATACACTGTTTCAATCCATCCTACCACTTCCTCTCCAAACCCCTGATGTCTCATTATCTCATATAGCACCTCCCTCTCCACACTATCATACACCCTTTGCCAATCTAACGCTAATACTCCCCCCTCTACACTGTCCTCTATATACTTCCTTATTCTTTTGTGACCTCTAATCATGCTCCTCCCGGGTATCCCACACTGCCCTTCTGCAATCACTCCTCCTAGCACTCGTTTTAACCTATTTCCCAATACTTTCGCAAAAATCTTGTAGTCTGCATTCATCATTGCTAAAGGCCTGTAATTACTTATGGTTACTCCTGTTCCCCCTTTTTTAACTAACACCACCACACCAGTACTTTGTTCAGCTCCTAAGCATCCCTCCTCCTTCATTGTATTTAATAGCTGTACCAAACATTCCCTCATTACATCACAATGTATCCTATAAAAGTCATTGACTATCCCATCTATCCCTGGAGCTTTTCCTTTGCTTAACCCATTCACCGCCTCCCATACCTCTTCCTCTCTAATAGATCCTTCCATGCTTACTCGTTCCCTCTCTCCCACCTTTACCTGTACTCCCTTCATAATCGCACCTCTCTCCATTATGCCTCCCCTATCACTTCTCCAATACTTCTCAAACCATTTGTCCATGTACACACCCATCGCCTTAGTCGTCCTTAATCTTTGCCCCTGCACATAACTCCAATCCCTCCTCCACTTCTATACAATTTACTGTCATACCTTCCCTCCTTTTTCTACATTTGCTTAACACATACTTTGACGGTCTACCTCCCCATAATACGTCATCCATCCCCGCTTTCAATCTACAAGCATCAAAGCTTTCAGTCTGTATTTCTCTCAGCCTTTCTTTCAATCCCCTTATTTCCTGCACTGCGTTAGGTCCATTCCTCTCGTAACATCTGTACAGTAACCCCTCTACATACTTTTGCAACCCAAACGACCAGCACGCCTCCTCTCCCTAACCTTTTATAAAAACCTTTTATACCCTCTTTTGCCACTTTTTCCCAACACACTATTAAACTTTCTCCCGACTCAACCTGTCTCTTACCTTGCTCCCACATCCCCTTCCACCATTATGCAAAACTTACCTGTTTGTCCTCCCCACTCAACAACCTAACATTTAATTTCCAGTAGCCTGTATACCATCTAACCACCCCTTCCCAATTTACGTCTACCAGTACCCCTCTATGGTACGAAAACCCTACATCTA
The DNA here is from genome assembly GCA_009830355.1 of Cherax destructor. NCBI lineage: Eukaryota > Metazoa > Arthropoda > Malacostraca > Decapoda > Parastacidae > Cherax > Cherax destructor. The sequence goes on along the minus strand of WNWK01014404.1, from coordinate 11,776 downwards.
TCGTTTGTATACTTCCAATCACTACCTGAGCTGATCCATAAATCCTGTCCAATCTAGCTGCATATCCCTTTCGAAAGTACATATGTATGCTACACCCTTCCCCCTCCTACCACATCCTTTAACCCCGCACTGTTCAACACATCCCTTAAGAAACCTATGTTACAAAATGACACGATATATATTAATAATAGACATCTCCAGTGAACACTAGAAAGGATAGCCCTTCTAGCATCCAGCCTGTTACTGGGCTTTTGCAACAAAGTCAGTATCCTGGTTCAGTTATCCGACATATTATATAGCTTAAGAGGATTGCAACTGATAGGGTACTAACCAAACAGATATTTAAAAGGTTTATTAACAAAGTGAGAAAATCTAGGGTAGCAAAGTAAATCAAATATAAAGATATTAATTAAGATATCAATTAGGAGGTTAATTAGGAGGGTAGCTCCTACACTGCTCTCATATACAATAAGTCTGTGCTGAGGGCACATATATATAAATGACTCAGAAGTACCATCAGGTACAATGTCAGTAATTACAATAAAATATACAAATTGTGTGTATGAGTGTGCTCCCGGTAACTCTAAGACTCGACTCAACCAGTGTACAACAGAACAACTCTTAAGCTAGCTGCTCTAACAAACTGACAATCAGAACAGCGTGATTGTCCAGTAAAATGACCAATTCGCAGAACAGCAATATAACAGGCAACAGCAACACAGCGTCAGGAACAAGGAGATAGAAAATCGACCCTAACTGGGGACCATCAGTAGATCCTCCAAAACAGTCACAAAAACTCCCTTTCTACTGAAGCTAGGTTCAGCATAAACAATCCCAAACTGTGGCGGTGCACAGATGCCTTATCGAATTAGGTCCAGAGCTATAGCTTGAGACCTGAGTTTTATCAGAGTGTCAATGTGACACACAACCCAGAACAACGTCGAAAATCACTGTCTAGTCTATTCTCTGTGAACAGAGTTACACAGAGTTCTGAGAAGTATGAGTCGCCTCACCAACGAATGCATACTCTACCCAACAGAGTCTAATGTCGAGAAAACAAGTAGAAATAGGAGTGAGGTGTTGACTCGACGAGGGTCAACAGGCCAGAGAGAGAGAGGGAAGAGGAACAACCACCCAGCTCAGGTGTGTTCAGCGACTGACTCCTCCCAGCAACTAGACGCCGGCAGCATAACAGTAGTTTGCCAACTCCAAGGCAGTTACGACACACTTGACAATAATATAAAATATTACATCCTACCTAATAAATATAGCTAAGTCAAATAATAGTCTAATAATAATATAAAGCAGGATATTAACGATTTAGCTATTATCGAGAATATCAGCAATATAAAATTATAGAAAATGGAAATATACATTATATACATTGAGGCCCAATTCTGGGGGCGCAATACCCCCCCATCACGACAAACGGTCGCACTAGGAGAAGTAAGAATTGGTACAAATGTCTCTTTCATGTTTCTTAAAGTATCAACCCGAGTCCCTCAGAAATTAACTCTTAAATTACTTTTCTACAGTGTCATTTCACTAAGATATGCCCCTCGTACTAGGGTAGTATATAACTTCGTATATCAGCATAATCACGGTAATGTCCATACACTGATGTAGAGGTGACATAGCATAGAGACATCTGAGGCTCGAAGAGTTGTGGTCATAGTAGTGACGACTACACAACAGCAGTCTTGTGCGATAGGAGAAGACATTCCAATCTTATACAGTGGTAGTGGAATGTGAAGCAGCAAGGACTGGACTGCATGAGGAAGCTTGAGAGAATAAGGTGTGTAGAGAAGTGGGGGTCACCGCGAGCAGTCTGGTCGGCAACAAACATCGCCCACCAAACACTACACTCACACTCAGCCTCTCTCAGTATCTCCTTCACAACACACCAACACACAAATCACACTACTGTAGATACATGGAAAGAAATTATAATTAGACATGATTATATAAACTTTATATGGGCAGTATTGATTTTACGTTACTTTACTTAATTAATCAAAGTAGCAAGTAACAAAATAGTATATTGGGCACAAAATTCTACGTTAATTTAAATGCTGTAATGATAATTTTTTTTTTTTTTTTTTTTTATTTAAGAGACAGGTATATGTACATATTACATACATGGAAACGTTCGAAACATATGAACGCTTATAATTACCAATATAATTTACATATGATAATCAACATAGAAATTCACCACAAATATACTTGTTACTAATGCATGATCATCATTTTCCTCATAACATCAAGGTGCCTCTATAAAACACTAGTTAAAACTTACAAATGCAATATACCCCCCCCCCCTCCACTCAACCTTCCTAACATAAAACTTCCCTCTGAAAATTTTTGATTAAACCAACAATATGTATACATAGCACACCCTACCCCCTAAATATACACTAAATTGTACAATCAGAACTGTATATTACACGATACCATTATTTCTATGCATCCTCTTGAATTCTGTCAAGTATTTAAATTTTAAATATCACAGTAATAACTCTAACGACTACGTATACAAAATTATATGGTATCACTTTACCATATATTTAGTAAAGATTAACATAGATAATCCTAAATCAGGCAAATGTTCTCCACAAGAAGAAACATAGAAACTAGGACTGTGTCTCACTGACATCGCAGTACACTGCGCACCACACCCTAATAGTATATAAAATTACATTATTATACTTAAATACACATATTACTTCCCTTTGCTGTTATTCTAATAATATTCCTTAATTCTAATCCTGACAGTACACATTACGAGACAGGTATATGTACATATTACCTAAATAAGAGCGTTCCAAACATATGAACGCTTATAATTATCAACATAATTTACATATGCCAAACAACATAGCACCTCACCTCATTACACTTGACACTAAAGCACAATCATAATTTTCCCATTACCTCAATGTGCCTCTATAAACAATACAATCACTAGTCAAAACATGAAACTCCAAAAACCCTGGATAATACATAACTCTATCGCTCGTGAACATGCAACATATCAAAGGCATCGATGAACAATCACCGATTAATATGCCCCCCCCCCTTGGACCTTCCTAACATAAAGCTCCCCCGAAATCTTTGATGATAAAAAATAAAAAATAATTATACATAACACACCCTACCCTTTTAATCCTAAACACAATTGTACAATCATAACTGTACATTGCCCAGTAATATTATTGTCTATGCATCCTCCTGCATTCTGACAAGTAAATAAATTATAAAAATAAAACACAGAAATAACACTAAGGACTTCATATACAATTATATGGTATCACCCTACCAATATATTTAGTTAAGAATAGCACAGGTAATCCTAAACCACACTATTGCTTTACTCAAGATGCAACATGCAAACTATAACTGTCACACTGACATCTCAGTATACTATGCACCACACCTTAACATAATATAGAAATACAGCAATTACACCTATTACTTCCCTTTGCTGTTATTCAGAGAACATTCACTAATTCTTATCAGGACATACACTATCCGAACCAGCAAATCCCCACACCATTAATAATTTCTTTATCAACCACTATACATTAATGTAAATGCAACGTGCTACGTATCAATTATGTTGAAGCCAATACCACAATAAACTCCCCGGACATTATTTTATCCATAATAAAATAGGTCAAAACAGTATTACCTATAATATACAAAGTGACATTCCTCTGTGAAGGTATTGTTATTGCTCTGCTCTGGTTGCCACCTCCCTAGTTAAGAACAATAATATTTTTTTTGAACTAGGCATAAGAATTAACAACTGGGCGTCTACACTGCAAACTGAATTGTTTGCAATCCTTATGGCACTAAAGCTACGTTATGACACTGAGCTTGACTCTATCATCATTACTGATTCTATGTCATCATTGAAGGCTCTTGACTCATATAATGACTCTATCAGCATGCTCATTGGAGAAGCCAGGTATAGATATTCAAAAATCCGGGACAAAGGAATTAAAGTACATTTGCTATGGATTCCGTCACACATTGGATTACTCCTTCATGATAAAGTTGATATGTTAGCCAAGAAGAGCACCCATAAGGAGAATGTAGAATATAACTTTGGTATATCTGTGTCTAGCATTAGGAATAATATTAGGAGAGAAATAAATAATGAAAATGATAGCTATAGGAATGCAGTTAGAAGCCTGAGTAGATCTATAACCCACTATGATAACATGAATGTAGATAAGTATGTTTATGGAGCAACTTGCAATGTGAACAGACTGACTGATGTTGTAGTGGCCAGGCTTCGGCTTGGCTACAAGTACTTCTGGCAGTTTGGGAGACACAGATGATGATCAAACTAAATGCAAATTATGTGATCAGGCATATGGTCACTGTCTTGAACACTATGTGCTGAATTGTCCACTTATTGAGGAATATAGAGATAGACAGTATAATAACCTATGTGACATGTCAAGATATCTTATTAGTGAAGGTAGGATACCACTTATTCTAAGCAAATTTCCTAAATTTGCTTGTAACAGATAAGTGAACTGTAGATATAAATCCAAATTAATTTCCATGAACGTGCCTATCTGTGCTCATGATATTGCGAGCACAGATGGGCATGTTTGTGGAGCAACTTGCAATGTGAACAGACTGACTGATGTTGTAGTGGCCAGGCTTAGGCTTGGCTACAGGTACTTCTGACAGTTTGGGAGACACAGATGATGATCAAACTAAATGCAAATTATGTGATCAGGCATATGGTCACTGTCTTGAACACTATGTGCTTAATTGTGCACTTATTGAGGAATATAGAGATAGACAATATAATAACCTATGTGACATGTCAAGATATCTTATTCATGAAATAAGATACCTGCTTGTAACAGATAATTGAAATGTAGATATAAACCCAAATGTACAATTGTTAACCCCTTTGGGGCCTAGTGCCTAGGCCTTTTGTGTATCCATATGCTCTTGCGCTACCGTCCACAGGATGGATATGGGGTGCACAATAAACTAGCCACTTCGGTGGCAAAATCTAAATCTAATCTGTGAAGGTATGCTATAGTCATACCAGAAACACAAAAATGATTACAATCAAATATATGCCAAACTTAGCATCTCTCCATCCACCAGTGCATACATAAAATTTTCCCTGTTACATCTTGTATCCTGTACTACAGGTATGATTATTATAGTACTGCAACCAAATCCATAAAATGCAAAGCAGGCAAACAAAAAACACAAACATCAAATACAAAGAAAAACAGGAGTCACCACAGTTTTAACCACCTTTAATTTTCCCCTTTTAATAACGTTCCTAATTCCATTCCACACATACAACACCTATGGTCATCTGTCAAAAAAATTTGTACCCTGTTGTCACCCGTACTGCCAACACAAACTTTGTTCATTCACCCTTACCTTACACCCCCAGAAGAACACCCCCAGAAGAACAGCCCCTCTTCACCTACACCGTCATCGTAAATCCAACAACTGTTGTACCATAAAATCCCCATACACATCCTGAAAACACCTCGTCCATGCCGTTCCATATACTAACCTATTCCTACACTTAGTTCGGTACATATTCGCTGCAATGGCCCTTATCCGTTCCTGTCCAGTCATTCCCTTCATTCCCCATGAGGTATTTACAAAATCAACTGGCATGTACAATAAACCCCTACGAATATCTGTTCGTCCCCCTATATCTAAACTCAGGAATTTCAATGGATGTATCCCACCCCACCCATCATCCTTATTAACCGTGCCAGCCACTCCTGATAGTCCCCAGATGTTCGCAAAAATACACCCCATGATAAGCAGTGTCTTCTTCCCCACAAAATTCACATCGAGGTCCCCAGCACTCCCATCCTAAATAACACTGATTTCGAAGCCAATATTCCGTGCAAGAATCTGTACATCACTTCCTTCACCCTTGGTTTCAATTTCATTCCCTTTAAACCTCCCCATATACCTACCCAATCATACACAGGGAAATTAGACATTCCCTCTACCACAACTCTACCTTCACCAGCTCTTTCCAATGTCGCAACTTTGATCCTCTTCGGGTTCCTAGCATGCATTGTGCGCAACATATCCTCACAATGTACTAAATCCTTCCCCCGCCACCACTTCCTCACATTACGCATAACATTATCTACCCTTTTACCCATTGGACCTCCTTTTCTCAGATAGCAACCTTTGACATACATTCCCCTTACGAGCATTTCCAAATTAATTAACCCCAGACCCCCACATCTCACTTTCTTCACCACCACATCCTTACCCAACCAGTGTTTCCCATATCCCCATACGTACCTCAAGACTTTTCTCACGAAACCAACCACATCTTCCCTTAAAATTGGATAAATCGCCGTAACATGCCAAATTTTACTATACAGCAAGGTGTTTACCACAATAACCCTCTGAAAAATAGTCGTATCCCCTACACTCCAACCTCCCATCCTTCTCATTGCGCCTCTTATTACATTCTCTGCATTTACTTGACACGCTCTCTCATAACTATCCATAAACACGATACCACAAATCTTTAAGCTTTCAACCACATTCCAACCACACCTTCTACCAACCATCCCCCTACCCAAGCACCTATCTCAAGCAACTTAGACTTACACAAATTTATGCTCATTCCTGTTGCCTTTCCAAATTCCTCCAAAACCGCACTTACTCTAACCAGCTCTTCCTCACACTTCACCAAAATAGTTGTGTCATCCACGTATCCAACAATCTTTGACCCGCTATTCAGCCCCAAACCCTCCCCACCGCCTGTTCCTAGCCCTTCATTCACCACTTGATACATCGGATTTTGTAAGCAAGCAAATAACATTTGAGACAAGGGACACACCTGCCTCAAGCCTTTACCCATACATACTGCACCACCTAACTTCCCATTCACTTGCACTCGCAATCTCGCATCACTATACAATAATTCTGCCCATCACACTATCTCCTCACCAAAACCCTGCTTTCTCATGATTCCCCATAACATTTCCCTATCAACGCTATCATACGCCGCTCTCCAATCCACTGCCAAGACTCCTCCCCCCTCACTTTCATCAATAAAATCAATAATACTATGCAAACCCTCATTTATACACCGCCCCAGAATACCATATTGCCCTTTCTCTATTACTTTACCAATTACTCTCTTAATCCTATTCCCTAACACTTTCGCAAACAACTTATAATCCGCACACATCATAGACAGGGCCCTATAATTCCTAATAGTCTCTCCCACCCCATCCTTACGTATCAACACTACCACTCCTGTTCTTTGCGATTCACCCATGCATCCTTTTTCCTTCATACCATTAAATAAACGCACACACATTCCCTTAATGCTTCCCAATTCACCACATAAAAGTCATTAGGCAATCCATCCACTCCTGGTGACTTATGCATACTCATACCATTTAATGCTTCTAAAATCTCATCTTCACTTATTGCACCACCCATTCCCATCCTATCTTCTTTCGTTACAACAGATTCAACACTATCTAATAGCTTACTCACATCCTTATGCACTCCAAAATTTGCTTTAAAATATTCTCGAAACCATACACTCGCATACATACTCATTGCCTCTGTTGTTTTCATTATTTGCCCCTTTTATATCCTCGATTTCATCCTGAACTTCCAAAGTGTTTATTAACATACCATTTCTACGTTTCCTATATTTCCTCAACACGCACGCCGAAGGTTTATCCCCCACAACACCTCTTCCATTCCTCCTCTCACACGGATTGCATCAAATCGTTCATTTGTATTTCCGTAATCTATCTTTAATACTTCTCATTTCCACCATCTGTCTATCATTCCTCCCTGTGCAGCACTCCGCTAATTGTCCCCCCAAATACTTTTGCAACCCATACTTCCATTGCTCTATCTCCTTCCTCTTACCCTATAATATTTCTGAATGGCAGGTTTGCTACGTCTACCCACCATGCAACTATGTCCTCCTCTAACCGACCTTTCTCCCATAATAGTTTCCACCATATCCCAAAATTATACACTTCTTCTTCCCTTCCATTAATTTCACATTCAATTTCCAATATCCAACACACCACTTCACCATACCCTTCCAATCCAATTCAACTAACACACCTCTATGGTCTGAATATCCTACATCCACACATTGAACCTCACTCACACTTATTACCCTGGAAACATATATTCGATCCAGACGGGCCATACCCTCGTCGGACAAAAGTGTAATCAATCAAACCTCCTCCTCCACCACATCAACCACTCCCACACTCCCAAGCACATCCTTAATACACTCAAAACACATCCTCCCCTTTTGGTTCCACATCCCTCTCCCTTATAATACAGTTCCAGTCTCCTCCCATTACTACTACCTCAGGATATCCCCTCAATAAATAAATTAAGTGGTTCCTCACATACTCCTTCTTTACCCTCCTATTACTAATAGCCGGAGATACACCCCAATGAAAGAAACCCGTACACCACCCCACATGCCATCCACCCTTACAACTCTACCCTCACTACCCTCTTCCCATCTCAACAACTGAAAAGGGCTGTTCTCCTTAACTAAGACCCCCACTCCACCTTGAAAGACCCCGCACTACCCGCATACACACTATATCCAGGCACAGTCAATTCCCTCCCATACCGATAATTATGCTCCTGTATGAAAGCTACATCCACAGCATATCTTTGAAGACTTACCTGTAACCATTCCTTTTTATCTCTGCTTTAGCTCCATTTACATTTAAAGTTAAACCCCTGAAAACATTAAAGGGGTTTCCTTTGGGATCGTCCTGTTTCTTCCCTTCCAATTTCATGATACCTTGTCCTGTTCCTTTACTTTTATCCCCATTCCTAACATCTTTACCTTCCCATACCGTTTTGCTTGTTCTTCTTTCCTGTTCTTAATGTCAACCGATACTTTTACATACCCTCTGCCCCGGTAAGGACGTCGTCCTCCCCATGGCCATGGATCTCTTCCGAGAATCCGTATGCACCTCCATGTCTGAGTCTCTGTCCTCATTGTGTATCATCACCTGCACCTCCTGCCCCTCAAAACCCTCTCTACCAGGACTGTCGTCCCCAAGTCTCCCACCTCACATAATATCTCCTCCACTCCCTGCACTGTTCCCTCCACTGTTGGACTGTGAGAACCATCCAACAATTCACTCACCAGTTCAGGTATTGCCGTTTCTATATCAAAGTCAAGGAACCCTCCTCACCAATTGCTCCCAAGGTGTCCTGCGTGCCCACCGATAACGTGAGACACTCGTCTACAGTCTCCTTCACGATATCACTCCACTTTGTCGTCTCTCCACACTCTCCTCTTCTTGTGGTTTCAGTAGTGCTTCCATACCTTCCTCCTTCCCTCTCTCCACATTCGGCTGCCGTCCTTGTCGTCTGTCACAATCCGCCGCTATGTGCTCATAAGAGTCACAAATGCAACATGTCCTCCTCTGCCCAGCATATGTTACATATACTTGCGTTCGAAATTCATGTAACACAATGTACGAGGGTATAGGTCTTCTTAAAGTCATTTTGAGACTATATGTCCCCTCTGGCACACCCTCATACAGTCCATCATTCCATCGTCCCATAACTGCTGCATGTATGACGCCATAATGCTTAAATGCGTCCCTCACATCAATTTCCTGCGCCTCAAATGGCAAATTGCGAACTTTGATCCATATGTATTGCTGAGAGACATCTTTCATCCTCACCACCACTGACGCGTTAATTTGTAAGCTCTTGTCCTCAAATTTATCAACAAGTGCGTCATATACTTGGCCAGTTGTGAGCTTGACGAAGATTCTCGTGCTTCCGTTGAGCGCCACTCCATAGATATCTTGATTATCAATGCCGTATTTGTCACGGATTATAGCAGGTAGAAGTACAGATGCGTTGGACTGGTATATAGCTCCTCGTAGCAACTCAATGCATACAGTGTTCACTCGTCTACGATACTGTACCGCCATTCTGCTATGAAGGTACAAGCGTCACAGCACAACTAGAGAGCAGCCCCAGTACCTGCCCCAGCCAAGGCTGAGCAGCGAATCCTATTGATAATTAAGGACATGACAGAGCGTCAGCAATTACATTACATCGACCACTGATATGTTTAATACTTATGGAGTACGGCTGGATTCTGAGAGCCCACCTCATTATCCTAGCAATTTTACTCTTCATGGTGTTAATATAGGTGAGAGGATTGTGGTCAGAAAATACATTTATCTTAAAAGGAGAAGTACCCAAATATACATCAAAATGTTCTAACGACACCACGAGAGCTAGTGCCTCTTTTTCAATAGTGGCATAGTTTTTCTGATGTCGTTTGAGTTTAGAGGAATGATAGCAAATAGGATGCAATATGTCAGTAGATGTGGACTTTTGGAGCAGCGCCGCACCTACTGCATAACCACTCGCATCTATATGCAAAAAGAAGGGAAGGGTGAAGTTAGGACTCTGCAAAACAGGAGCAGAGGAAAGCAAGCGCTTCAACCTTGTAAATGAGTCTTAACAATCTTGAGTCCAGATGAACTGGACTTTGCTACTAGTGAGCTCAGTGAGAGGAGCAGCGACTTGAGCAAAGTTAGGACAGAACCTGCGATAATAACCTGCCATACCCAGGAATCTTTGCACACCCTTCCTATCCTGTGGCACTGGAAATGCTGCAATAGCACGAACTTTAGCATCAATAGGAGCAACTTCACCTTGGCCTATACAAAACCCTAGATAGGTAATCTTGGCTTGACCAAAACTACACTTAGCCAAGTTAACAGTGAAATTGTAATGTGTCAGTTTCTCAAACAAAGCTCTGAGACGTGTCAAGTGTTGTTCCCATTCGTCACTGTACACCACTAAATCGTCAAGATAGGCTTCTACTCCGTCTAAGTCGTAGGTCAACTCGTTCATAATACGTTGAAATGACGAAGCAGCATTACATAAGCCGAATGGGGTGACGAGATAGTTGAACAATCCATCTTGAACGGTGAAAGCAGATATTTCTTGAGCACGTTCAGTAAGTGGGACTTGATAATATCCTCGTAAGAGATCTAAACGACTAACATACTGTGCTCCTGACACACGATCAATCAGGTCGTCTATGCGAGGTAAGGGATAACCATCAGGCAAGGTGACAGAGTTTACTTTCCTGTAATCAGTACACATCCTGAAACTACCGTCAGGCTTGGGCACTAATATACACGGTGAGGCCCATGGACTTTTACTGCGTTCAATAAGTCCATGAGATAACAAAAAGTCAACTTCTTCTCTCAATGCTCTATGTTTCGTTGGACTCATTCTGTATGGTGATTGCTTAATAGGTGATGCTCCCTGTACATCAACGTCATGTACGCCCAGAGTACAACGCTTAGGAACATCACTAAACAACTCAGGGTACTGCAAAATCATGTTCTTAACATTACTTGCTTTATCAGCATCAAGGTTACATAAAAAATTATCGAGTGATTGTAGAGTCACTGAATTTTCTAAACGGACCTCTATACCTCTAGAGATGTCAGGCAGACTGACGTTTCCTTCCTGTAGTCTAGGAAGAATAGAAGCAGTAGGTAGAGGGCTAGCGTAGTATGTCTTGAGCTGATTAATGTGGTATACATGATTAGATTTTCTTTTCCCAGGCGTGCATACTAGGTAATTTACGTCACTAAGCTTCTTCACTACTTCCAGGGGACCATCATACCTGGCTTATAGAGCATGTCCTGGTACTAATTTCTGTGCCATCACCTTATCACCTGCTTTAAAA
>WNWK01014403.1:0-51406 GCA_009830355.1 Cherax destructor | reverse complement strand
GGGAAAAGGTGACATTAAAACAATGTAAAAGATAGTTGACAAAAACCCACTACCATTATAGTATCTTTTCCCCAAAACAATTCATTTACCAACAGGGTTTTTAGGAACAGAACTCCGTTTTTAAAGTGAAAAGTAGGATCCCCCCAAATTTCTGACTGGCTAAATTTTGGAGGCATTACATGTAAGAAACAAAATGTTGATGGTTCGTTCTGTGTTTTTACCACTGATGCAGCTGCCTGGGCGTGTTTTTTTTACTCACTGTCTTGATGCAGAAGTAAAGATACTATATTTCAGCATGATACAATGTTTGAAGAGATGAATGACATTTAGGTGTACATGCAAAAACCCCCCAATATGCAGAGCATTTGGGCAAACAAAAACAACTTAACATTAATACAGCAGATTATTTTCCCAGGCTACCGCTGGAACGGACATCCCGGAAAGCAGAAGTCCTTTTTTTCCACTTATAAATCCAGATAACAAGTTTACACTAACATATAAAGTTAGCAATGAACTAGGCATTAAAAAAAAAAGTAAAATACACACACAGTACCTCATTACTTACCTTAAAATATTTGTAGTCTTAATGTAGGGTGAGAGGTGAGTAATTTTTTGTAGGAAGTCGGTGTAAGAGGTATGGTGTCAGCCAGGACACCCCACCCCAACGTTCTATATATACAACACTTAGGGCGCAATAAAGCGAAAAAATGCATTAACAATACACTCATTACTTACCTTAAAATTTTGTAGTCTTAATGTGGGCGAGAGGTGAGTAAAGAGGTAAAACAAATAAACAAGAACAAGTAAATGAGAGGGAGAAAGACGTGGAGAATGCAAACAAGCAGACGCAGTCTGGTTTTGGTTGTCATGTTCATCTACACCTAACATCTCATATTTATGTTAATTTATTCTACTATGGGGTGTATTTATCATGTTTATATGTTACATAGCGTGTTTATTTTACAATTTTGAAAAAATATCATAGATGGATTAACCCTTTGGGGTCGGTGCCGTACTAGTACGTTTTATGCGCCAGGGTCGGTGCCGTACTAGAGCGCAAATTCTAGCGGCCCCCAAATTAAGTGGGGAAACGGCTGGTAGGCCTACATATGAAAGAATGGGTCTGTGTGGTCAGTATAAAAAAATTCCTGCAGCACACACTGCATAATGAGAAAAAAACGAGTTTTTTTTTAAAGCAACGACTTTGCAGTCTATTTTCGTATGTATTTATTGATGTATTCTCGTTTTCTTGGTCTCATTTGATAGAATGGAAGATATATTAAACAGAAATAGAGATGATTTTGATTGGTTTGAAAATGACAAGTGGACCTTTGAAATTAAAAGTTTTCAAAGAAAAGCCCAAAAATGTTTAGATTTTTGACCCAAATTTTCAAGCATAAAAAATCACACCATGTAGTCGATCCCACACAATCAAAACTGTCGTTTGGAGTCTAATTAATTCTTCCAAAAGTGCGTTGATATTATTTATGCCATTTTTAAAAGTGATACAGTTGTATACATAACTAAATCTTCTATTTTTGTGACAGTTTCTCTTTGTGATGACCTGACATCTTTGGGAGATTTAAGGGAGAAGTTGCTGAGGTTGGTTGGATGAGTTTGGTAGGGAAAATTGCAACCACTAAGGAAATTAAAGGGGGTTTTATAATATAAAGAAAGGGGAGAGGATAACAAAAAAATAGGTAGTGGAAGATTGGATATCAGACTGGGGGGAGAGAGTATGGAGAAGGTAAATGTATTCATATATTTGGGGTGGATGTGTCAGTGGATGGGTCTATAAAAGATGTGGTTTAAAAGGATAGTAGGCTCATGTTAGGTATGTGAAGGGGGGAGATTGTTTCCCGTAAAAGTAGGCCTTAGACAAGGATGTGTGATGTTACTATGGTTGTTCAATATATTTATAGATGGGGTTGTAAAGAAGTGAATGCTTGGGTGTTTGCATGAGGTGTGGGGTTAAAAGTTTCTGTGAGAATAAAAATTCAAAATGGAAAGAAAAAGTAATGTAAGAGGGGCCTGGAGCGTGACTAATGAACAGAAAGATGTTATTTTAGTGCCAGGAATGTCTTTGTTTATTCTGGACCCCATTTTAAAATTTGGGCCCAAAATTGCCATTTCTGACCACTATTTTGGATAGTTGAAATTGGTAAATGGGCGGTTTCTTGTACTCAATCGATAGAAGAAATGGAGTTTTAGCAAAATAGCTATGATTTTAGTGGACTGGAACATTGGAATTGGCCAAAAATAGGGCTCAAAGTGGGCGAAATCGCCGATGCATAAACATCGTGAGACTGGATAACTTTGCGAGAGCATAATGCCGTAAGTTTTCAATCAAATTTCATACTTTTGGTGCCGTTATGATCGGAAAAAAATTCTCTATCATTTCATAAGAATTTGTTTTTTTCCAAAAAATTTCGACCCTAAGAACAAGTTTCCGAAAGGCCTGTCGACCCCCAAAGGGTTAATGAATGTTTATTATGTAATATTTCATCTAATAAACCTCAAATTTATTTTTAGCATTCATATTTAATATTTTATTTAAAAAAATTTTTTTGGCCCCCTCCACAAGACTTAATTAGGATGTTAAATAATTTTAATTGTGTTTTTTTTCCTTTTTTCATGCATAGCAAATGTGTTAAAGTTTGTCTGAAGGTTTCAGGATCCTCTGTTTAGTGAAATTATTATCAGAAGAATACAGTGGACCCCGGTTTTCGTAATTAATCCGTTCCAGAGAGTGTGACTAATGGCGAAATGACGATTTCGAATATTTTCCCATAAGAAATAATGAAATTCAATTAATCCGTTCAGATACCCAAAAGTATTAAAACAAAAATTTTGACATTAAATATACATTTAATACACAGAAAACAATGAGACATGAAGAATAAAACATAAAACATGACACTTACCTTTATTGAAGACTGATGTTGCTGGTGGAAGAAGGGAGGAGGGGAGAGGGAAGATTGTTATTTTTGAAGGGAATCCCCTCCATAAGGATCAGGTACCAAGTCCTCATCTGAGGCTTCCCTTCTTTGTTTTTAATGCCACTAGGACCAGCTTGAAAGTCACTGCACACCCCGTGGCACAAAATAAAAGCCCAGAGACCTCTGTGTTTTGGCAACTCCTTTAAAAATTTCCCTGAAATGGGACACGAGATTGTTATTGAACATGTTGCACATGGCTTGTAACAGGCTTTTGTCAGGGTGATGTTCCTCCATAAATGCTTGCACCTCACTCCACTTTGCACAAATGTCCTTAATCTTTGGAAGAAGACATCTTCTTTCATCTCTTCCTCCTCCTCTGAAGCAATTCCTGAGCTGTGGTCTGTTGCTTGTTCCAGATGAAGGTCTTGCAGCTCTTCAGTGGTTAGCTCTTCATTGTGGTCCTCCACCATCTCTTCCACATCCTCACCACTGTTATCCACCCCATGGAATTCCCCAATGCCACAATACTTTCCACAACTGCCATAGGCTCCTCAGGGTCAGCCCCAAACCCTTCAAAATCCTTCTCTTGGACACATTCTGGCCACAATTTTCCAAGCAGAGTTCAAAGTCCTGAAGTCACTTCCTCCCAAGCCTTACCTATAAGGTTTATGCAATGGAGGATACTGGAAGTGATCTTTCCAGAACTCTTAGGTCAATGCAGTGTCTGAGAGTCACATGAAAGCACCTTTAAAACATTGCTTGGTACAGTTTGAAGTTTGCAATAATCTGCTGGTCCATGGGCTGGATGAGGAGGAGTGGTATTTGGACGCAAGAATTTCACTGTGATGAAATGAAACCTCCACCATTTGGTCATCCAAGTCTGAGGATGAGCAGGAGCATTGTCCATTACCACGATGCACTTGAGTTCCAATTTATTTTCCAGGAGGTATTTCCTTTTCACACTCTGGCCAAACACTTCACTTAACCAACCAAGGAAAATTTCCTCGTGACCTACGCCTTACTGTTAGCCTTCCACATCACGCACAAATTAGCCTTGGCGACACTTTTCTTAAAACACTCTGGGATTTTCAGAGGATACATCAGTAAAATCTTCACTTTGAAATCCACACTAGCATTACTACAGAATATATTAGCCTGTTTTTCATAGGCTTGTGTCCTGGCAGCCTTTTCCTCCTGCGTGATGTAGGTCCTCTTTGGCATTTTCTTCCAAAAGAGGCCTGTTTTGTCACAACTGAACACTTGTTAGAATTGTTCAGCCTCTATGTACCCTTGAATTCTCCACATATTTTTCTAGTCGCACATTTGTCAGAACTTGCAGCCTCGCAATGCCTTACCACACTGTGTATGCCATTACACTTAAATTTCTCAAACCAGCATTTGCTGGCTTTAAATTCACTAAGATCAGCACAAGTTCCAGGCATTTTCTTTGCGAGATCATCATGCAACTGCCTTGACTTTTCACAAATTATCAACTGTATAACACTATCTCCTGCTAACTGTTTTTGGTTGATCCACACCAACAACAAAGTCTCCACATCTTCGAGTATTTGCGATCATATTTGCAATTCTTGCAACAACAGCTTCCTTTGATTTCCTTTTCTTGGCCACAATGGAAGCCGATGGTTGTATGGGGTTTCTATATTAACCTTGGCAAGCTCTACACATACTTCGCTTTCATATTTTGCAATGTTGTCTTTCTTGAATTCTATAGTGTTTCACCTTCTTAATGCTGGCTGGCACTAGGAGCTTTCTTGGCACCATGGTGGCTTTATTTAGCAGTTGCAAGCACTAAACGAATGGAATATTACAAAATGTATCGTATGAACGCGTGGGATTGTGCTCACTGGCTGGTAAACAATGGCACAATTCTCACTGCGAGTGTGTGTCGGGTCATGCCGAGCGCTGCTCGGACGCGTTCGGGATGAATGACTATTACCGATAAATGACGATCACCGAGCCAATATTTTGACGAAAAACGTTACTAGCAGTGGGACCCAGGAAATCGAACATTCTTCGTTCCAGAATGCTGTTCAAGTGCTGTTACTGAACGAATTTATTCCTATAAGGGAATGCAGTGACCTCAGAGTTCGTAATTAATCCGTTCCAGAGGGCGCTCCGAACACCGAATATTACGAACTCCGAATCTATTTTCTCCATAAGAAATAATGGAAAAAATTAATCCGTTTCAGACACCCAAAAGTATTAAAATAAAATATTTTTGTACATTAAATATACATTAAATTACACAGAAAACAATGAGACATGAAGAATAAAACAATAGTAACATGTCACTTACTCTCATTGAGGAGTTGATGTGTGGAAGACGGGGAGGAGGGAAGAGGATGGAAGAGTTGCTTACTTGAAGGGGAATCCCCTTCCATAAAGACTTCAGGTACCAAGTCCTTTCCTGGGTTACTTCCCTTCTTTGTTTTTTAATCCCACTAGGACCAGCTTGAGAATCGTCAGGACTCTGTTGCTCAAAAAAAGTGTTCCAGAGAGTTCTGTTTCTGCCGTATGTTCGGAATTGTGCGCGACAGGGGTGTGTGTTTGGGGACAGGACAAGATGGTCCTTCACATTTCTGGCTAATATCATCTATACGGCTTATTTATCTATCACAATTCATCTAATATGACATAATAAACAATATTAATAACATAGAAACATGACATATACTCTAGAATGAATAAAATATCATTACGAATGTGAGGACTGGGTGTTGTGGGTGTTTGTTGTTGGGTGTATAAGGGCCACTGGAAAGGTACGCCTATAGTGATGGCTGCCAGACACACGCCTGTGTTGTCAGTCGCCTCTATATAACTCCAACAACAAAGGGAGGAGTTAAGTTTCGTGTCGTCATTTTTCTATCGCTAACCCCTTTGACTGTTTCAGTCGATATATACGTCTTATGAGCCACTGTTTCGGACGTATATATACTCACACAAATTCTAGCGGCTTCAAATCAAGCGGGAGAAAGCTGGCAGGGGCTCCACTCTGACCGTTTTGCATTAAAACGCCCGTCTTTGAGGTGTATTTTTGTATAGTATTTATGGTTGTATTTCTTTATGGTCATATTTGGATAGAATGAAAATATACTACAGAAATATAGATGATTTTGATTAGTTTCATGATGAAAACGACCTGTAATTGAGCTCAAAGTAGATATGTTCGCTTCGTAAATGTTCAGGAGTAAACAAATCACGCCACGTCCAATACACATCAATTGGTGAGTCTAATATTCTTTCACAAGTGCACTGATATTATTGCTACCATTTTTACAATAATGCAATAGTCTGCATAACGGTAAATCTTCTATTTTTTGCGTGAATAAAAATCAAAATAGAAAGCAAGAGTAATATAAGAGGGGCCTAAAGACGTGACTAATGAACAGATAACATCATATTTTAGTGCCAGGAATGTCTGCATTGTTTATTCTGGACCCTATTTTGAAATTGACAACTTTTTTTATTTTGGTATGAAATTTACACCACAATTTCTGACCACTTTATTGGGTAGTTGAAACTTCCATAAATTGGTGGTTTCTTGTACTCAATCGTATAGAACAAATGTTGTTTTAAAGAAATAGCTATGAGTTTGGTCGACTGGAACAATGGGAATTGGCCGAAAATAGGGTCAAAGTCGGTGAAATTGCTGATGCGTATATATCGCCAAACAATGGCACACTGACTCTGAATGGAGTGTCGGGGCCACGCGTACGCGTCTGGGAAATTACTAACCCCGAGTGAATCAACGACCGAACCAATATTTTTCCGAAAATGTCGCGACCTGAATTTTACAACTCCGCGCCTACGAACTCTGGGGGTCCATTGTAATGTAAATTAGATTAGTCCATTTCAGACCCCAAAAATACACTTACAAATCACTTACAATAATAAACTTACATAATAGGTTGAGTTGGGAGGCATTCGATTCCGGGGGCCCACTGAATTCCAAATTCAAAATTTCCCGACTCCCAAATACGAAGGTCCACTGTAAAAAGGGCCACTAGCATTCCTAGGCATTTTGGGCAAACTAATCCTAATTCTTACAGACTACTTTTTTTTATTGATAAAGGTTATGGAGTGGTACATTCTAATGGTAATTAATTCATATTATTACAAAAATTAGGTAGTCAAGAATTTTATGATAAGATTTATAATAGTGAGGTAGCAAAAACAATAGTATTACAATTAGGGATTAGAATGGAAATGGTTTTATCTTTTTTATGCTGCAATGTTTTACAAAGTTGAAAGCCCCCATATAGCAGAGTATTACAGGCAGACAGGCTTATTTAAGATTAAAAGGCGATAAAATTTTAGGAATTTTATGTTTACAGTTATTTATTGTCTAGAAGAATTATAGTTAAGGGATGAAGTATTGTTTTGATGTGTTCCTGACATTGAAGATAAGCCTTTTGTAGTTTTCACATAATTAGCTGATGCTGGATATTTATGGAGAGGTATTTTTAATGGTAGTTTTGAAATGTTGGCCGAAAATTAGCATCTGGAGACTTCAGGCAGGAGTTCAGATTTGGGCCCTTATGTACATAGAATTTTGAAGAGATTTTGTGCCTAGTATTATGTCTATAGGTCCTGTTGCAGCTATCAAGAAAGTGTAAGTTCAGGATTAATATTTGAATTTAATGTTATGTAAATGTAGGTTGACAGTAGTAGGTGTGAATGTTTTGTATAGTGAGTAAATTTAGGTCTTTGAAGAATGGGGGGAAGGGGGGGCTGTCTAGCACTGGATTGTGTGATAATTCATACTGCATCTTTTTTTTTTTTTTTGTTATTGGCTTTAGGTGGGTTGTTGTTGATGTCCAGGCACAAATAGATAGGTGAGGTAGGGATAGATCAGTGAATAGTATATTTTAGTAGGGCAGATTGTTACATAGTAATGTATCTTTGAAAGGATGCCCAAATGTTTTATAGTTTTTTTTTTTTGAATATGGGTTTGATTTTCGTTGCTGTCAAGGTCATACCCAGAAACTTTACCTCATTATTATTATACTTTCTTTCAACAAAAAGCCATATCCCCCCGAAGCAGAGTGGCCCAAAAAAAAACAAAAGTTTCTCTTTTTTAAATTTAGTAATGTATACAGGATAAGAGGTTATTAGGCTTTTCTCCGCATTTTAGTGCCTATGACACGCACGGCTTATGGAGGAAGAATTCTGTTCCACTTCCCATGGAGATAAGAGCAAAAACAAGAACTAGTAAGAAAATAAAGAAAAAACCAGAGGGGTGTGTATATACAGTGGAACCTCGTTCGTATGCCCTAAATTTTATATTAACTATAGTTATTCTCAATAAAATGTATTTTGTTAATATTTTTGGGTGTCTGGAACGGATTAATTGGATTTACATTATTTCTAGGAAATATTAACAAAAAATACATTTTAGAGAGAATAACTATAGTTTATAGCACAATTGTTTTAACTTTTTTGTCATCAAAAACACCTTCTTTATAGGTTTAAATATACAGTTTTAAAAAACATGTTTTTTCCCCTTGCCCAGCAAAAGAAAAGCGACTCATTGCTGAGGTCCAGGGAATAAACCTGGACTTTAATTAATTACATACAAACAAAGGGGATACGAAACCGGGTTCACTGTATATGCTTGTACATCCAAGTGTAGTGTGACCTATGTAAGTGAATAGCAAGACGTACCTGAAACCTTGCATGTTTACGAGACAAAAAAGACACCAGTAATCCTACTATCATGTAAAAAAATTACAGGCTCCCGTTTTTCAATTTTTTTGGCAGGACGGTAGTACCCCCCTAGGCAGTTGCTGTCTACAACCTACTACCTAAATTTCCCTCATTATGTTTAGCAATAATAGTGTTATTAATCATAATTTATGTCAAATTTATTCTGCTGTGATTGTACGTATCATGTTATGTTACATAGCGTGTTTCTTATAGAATTTTGAAAACATCATAGATGGATTAATGAAAATGTTTTTTTTTTTTTTTTTTAACAAGTCAGCCGCCTCCCACCGAGGCAGGTGACCCAAAAAAGAAAATGTCTATATTAACATAATATACAACATTTAATGTGCCCCAGTATTAGTATTATTATTATCATTGTCATTATTATTATGGCATCACACAGTGAGACGGGTGATTTTAATGTGTACCTGCATAGACACAGTGTTATTTTTAGGTACAGGTACACATAATTATAATTATCAGAGTATACGTATATAGTAGTATATAGTATACGTAATAGGTAGTAGGTTGGTAGACAGCAACCGCCCAGGGGGGTGTTACGCCCTGCCAAGTGAGTGAAAAACGAAAGCCTGTAATTGTTTTACATTATGGTAGGATTGCTGGTGTCTTTTTTTGTCTCATAAACATGCAAGATTTCAGGTATGTCTTGTTACTTCTCACACTTAAGTCACACTACACATTCATGTAAAAGCATATACAGTAAACCCCCTGAGTAATTTTAAAACTTCTTTCCCAAAGCCTGCTCAAGTGCCATTCCAAATGAATTTGCCCCCTTAAGGAATAATGTCACGAGGTTATTCTATTTCAGCCCCCAAAAAATACACTTCCACAAGCACTAAATATTATACTACTTACATAACTGTACGATTTCCGGGGTTTCGCCTGGGGGTCCACTGTATATATATATACACACACCCCTCTGGGTTTTCTTCTATTTTCTTACTAGTTCTTGTTCTTATTTCTATCTCCAGGGGGAAGTGAACAAAATTTCCCCCTTTCCTCCCAAGCCATGCCGTAAGAGGCGATTAAATGCCAGAGCAAAGGGGTAGTAACCCCCTTTTCCTGTTTTATTACTAAATGTAAAAGGAGAAAGTTTCGTTTTCCTTTGGGGCCCCCCCGCCCAGTGGGAAACGCCAACGTGTTGAAAGAAGAAGAAGAAAGACGTATATAAAATACGCAAACACTTTAAAACAAAAATTTTGGAAAGTTTCCAGACATAATGGAGAGACACAGAGCTCACTGAGGATTAAACAAACAGTGGCACACAATGACCGTATTAGCGGTCGAGGGAGAGTGGAGGGGGGAAAATAAGCTTTGGTCATAATCTGAAAAAAGCCATAAAACGGGCCCTACTGTATGTTAAAATGTTTGTGTGTGTGCGGGGCGTTTGTTGTAAAGGGTATAGCAGGCAAATTGGAGTGCCAGGGTAAATGACAATGGGAGCCAATTCAATGTGTAGAAAGAAAAGATAAATTTTTTTAAGTATATCGAAAGTTATGGCTAGTGGAAGAAACGGCAGCTGTTGAAGGAAAAGGGGGGCTAGAGAAAGTGTAAGGGTGAGAGGCACAAGGAAGAATGGGATACATTTATGAATGCAGAGTTAGTGTGTGCAGCAGAGGTTTGAAGTTATAGGAGAGTAGGGCATGTGGGAATTAAATGATGTGAAATGGTAAAGGGTTTTTTATCAAGTGTGCAAGAAGAAAAAATTAGAATACAAGAGTTTTGAGTTTGGCATAAAATAATATTACAATGTAAAAAATAATGCACAGAAGATAGAATATAGAGAAAAAAAAAAGCATGAGATGTTGAAGGTGTTACAAAAATAAATGCAGAAGAATAAGTGTAGAAATGAAGTGCAATAGTATTCTGTAGAAGAGAAAAGAAAGTAAGAAAGGTGTAGACCACTTTTACAACCACAACCTTCAGTCATCACATTATTCTACCAGTGGCAGAAAATATAGAGAAAATATAGTCCTTAATAACTACTTCAGGCTATTTTATGTTTCATTGACCTCAATTCTTATAAAAATGAATAAAGATAAGAAATCCTTTCATATATTTCTGCATTCTTCTATCAAGCGGGAAATTAGGGTTTCTTCATTTAACCTTCTTTTCCTGCATTTACTTGTACAGCATTTTAAAAACAAAATCACATATGACTTTTTTATTCTTTTTTAAAAAAGGGGAATAAAATGGTAAACATCACAATAACCTATCAGTACTTCATCTATGTAAAAAAAAAAAACAGCTCACCCAATATCAGTATTATATTAAAACAATATTATGGAGAGGTAAATTTATTAGAAGAGGTTAAGCACAAATTCTTACCTTCCTGAGTAAAAAGAAAAGCCCAAAAAGGTAAATGTAGAGCACTGAAGGCAGCATTTGCAGGTGGGGGGCAGATCCTGACTGCGAGCTTCAGAGTTATCAACGTCAAAATTACTTGTGTCGGTGGGACTTGAAACTCGGGGATGGGGAGCAGTACTGTCTCTTAATGTTTCCCAATCTACACCACAAACCATGGATGATTCTACCAAATTTAAGATATCTATGAATAATCAATAAATTTAACAGGTGCTACAAAATATTCTACAACATTTTAACAGGTGCTACAAAATTTTACAATTTTTTTATAAACATGTATAAGATGAAATCAAGAAAATTCTTCAATGGGATACATTTTTATTCCAGTACCCCCCTAAATGAATTATCGGGAAAATACAGTATCTAAGGATACTCAAACTTTCTTGTGCTGAATAGTAGTAGATAAAAGTACATTTTTGTTGTAGTATATGACTCTTTTTTCATTGACAACCTGGTGCATTAGGTCAATAGACCAGCCTTAATATCGAGTGCTTTACCCAGCATGACATTATAAAGAAACTCCAGTTGACTCTGTTTTTGGGAGGAACAAATTTGGAGTAACAATTTCTACATACAAAGTTCACACAATATAAAAGTGGTACAAATGGCAGTAACCAAATGAATTTTACAGAGTATAATAATTCCTTGAAGATTTTAAATTTTTTGATAACGACTGAAAATATAGGATTGGTGCTTAGAGAGGTACTGCCACTGCTCGCACAATGACCTCACCAACTTTCATAAGGATGGGCCCAAGCAGGAGACCATGCAACCCTCAGGATAAAAAAATACAGTAGTCCCTTGAGTTTCAATATTAAACCGAGACGTCTCAGAAGACATATAGTACCTCAAAACTATCCTAATTCAAACAAGCACTATATCTCTCTCCATCTGCCTCTCTCTCTCATCCACAAAAACAAGACTTTCCATTACTATGATTTCTCTGCTTTTTTTCACTAGCTTAGATCCATCAGCCATTTTAAATTATCGTATATTATGTCTTTTTCTTGATAATAGTAGAGATGGTTTATTGTGGAATGCCAGACTCTCACACCAATGCACTAATTCTAACTTCTGTATCATTTTTTTCACAATTTCTTGTTTGATTTTCTAGAGAAATTGCCTATTTACTGTGTACTTTAAGGCCGATGATGACTTAGTAGCACAAAGATCATGTAATTAACCCTTTCATTGGCCATGCCTTAGTACTTTGGGTTTGAGGTCACTGCGAGCAGTAAATTTTGGCCTAGATATGAGAGAATGGGTCTATATGATAAGTGTGCACAAGAGTGGGGGTTTTGTGTATGGGCACTGCGGAACTGCAGCCCCCCCCTATTTTCACTTGATATTATCAATAACATTCAATATAATGAGTCTT
This sequence comes from Cherax destructor, assembly GCA_009830355.1. Lineage (NCBI taxonomy): Eukaryota > Metazoa > Arthropoda > Malacostraca > Decapoda > Parastacidae > Cherax > Cherax destructor. The sequence continues at coordinate 38,977 of WNWK01014403.1, read as the reverse complement.
TGTCTTTAATTCTTTTTTTATACTTGTACATTATATAATCCTTAAGCTTAATGTCAGTAGCTATCCCCTAGTACATGAAAAAAATTACAAAAATCCTTGTATGGAACCCGTGCGCTTTAAGTTCCCCGCAATTTGGTATTTGGCTGTTGTGCGATGCGCATATGACCGAGATAAGATGCTGCACGCGTAGGTAAAAAAGCACTGTCGCTGACGAAGTGCCAACCTTTTTGTGCAAGGGAGGGGTTTCTTTTTGACTCTGCGACGTGTGTTGTGCTTAAAAAACCCTGTACCATATTCTTGAATTTATAAAGTGTAGAATTAGATGATTATCATGCTTCCAGCTATTTTATTTAATTCATAGTTTTTTTTTGGGTTTTTTTATTTTACAGAAAATTTAAATAATTTAATCATAGCCTCCTTTTCATTCCCAAGACATAAGTTCTGTGACTGTAAGTGAACTTCAACAGCTTAAGTTTTCCCGTTGTCTCTCCATGAGAAAGTTACAGTTAAGAAAAAGGGTCATTCAACACCTGATATTCAAATATCTCAGCCAGGAATAAGCAACAACAAGAAGTATATTCGTAGCTTTAATTTTGAATAGTACCAACGGAAAAGTTGGCTTTGCGGCTGTGAAATAAAAATGCATTGTTTTTACTCCCGTGTTTGCTGTTTGGAGGTGATGTAACATGGACAAAAGACGGCTTTAGAAATAAATAACAAAAAGGCACAATACCGTGACTGGAACAATACAAAACAACCCGCACATATAAAAGGGAGGAGCTTACACAACGTTTCCCGGGCCCGACTTGGACCATTTACAAAGTCACATGTGCGGGGTTTTGTGCGTACGGTTTGGAAATATAAACAAAATGAAAAAAAATGAAAAACATGAGAAGACAAAGAAGCATGTTGAAAATGTGGTTTTACTGTCACTCTTTTAAAAATGTTAATAACCCTTTGAGGGTCCAGAGGCCAAATCTCAAGAGGACAGCCAGGGTCCAAGATTTAACCCTTTTGGGGGCCAAGGGGTCTCTCTGGGAAAATCGTTTTTCAGGGTCCACCCAAAAAAAAAAAAAAAAAAAAAAAAACCTAAGAAATGATAAGAGAATCTTTTTCCGATCATAACGCCACAAAACTTATGAAATTTGGATCGAAAACTAACAATGAAGCCTTTGCTAGCAGTATTAATGACATTTACGCACGGCGATTTCGCCCACTTTGAGCCCTATTTTTTGGGAAATTCCAATGTTTCAGTCTACTAAAATTATAGCTATTTCGCTAGAACTCCATTTCTTCTATCGATTGAGTACAAGAAACCCCTATTTACCAATTTCAACTACCCAAAATAGTGGTCAGAAAAAGAATATTTGGCCAATTTCACACAAATTTCGAATGATAAAAAATTTCAAAATAGGGGCCAAAAAAACAAGGCAGACATTCCTGGCACTAAAATAACATCTTCTCTGTTCATTAGTCACGTCTCCTGGCCCTCTTACATTACTTTTGATTTCCCTTTTTAAAATTTTTTTTCTCACAAAAAATAGAAGATTTACTGTTATGTATACAACTGCATCATTGTAAAAAAGGTATAAATAATATCAGCGGACTAGTGCAAGAATATCAGACTTCCAGTTGAGTATTGGACGATGGTGTGATTTGTTTACTTTTGAACATCGGTCAAAATCGAACATTTTCGCTACTTTGCGCTCAGTTTCAAGGTACTTGTCATCGTGAAACCAGTCAAAATTATCTATATTTCTGTAATATATCATCTATTCTATAAAATGAGACTAAGAAAACGAGAATACAAGCATAAATACCATACGAAAATATACTGCAAAGTCGCTGTTTTAAACCAAAAACACGGTCAGTTTTTTTTCCTCATTATGCACTGTGGGGGCAGGAATTTTTATACTGCACACACTGACCGCACAGACCCATTCTATCACATATAGGCCTAACAGCCTGTTTCTGCTTGATTTGAGGGTGCTAGAATTTTGGCGTACTAGTACGTCAATAACCCCAGGGCGTAAAACGTACTAGTACGACCAAACCCCGAAAGGGTTAAAAAAAAAAATAGTTTTTCTTATGAAATGGTAGAGAATTATTTTCTGAAGGTAATAAAACAAAAAGTATGAAATTTAATGGAAAACTGACGAAGTTACACTTTCCCGAATTTTGATGTGTCAGTAATATTTACGCATCAGCGATTTTGCCAACTTTGACTCCTATTTTAGACCAATTACATTATCCCAGTTGACCAAATTCTTAGCTATTTCACTAGTATTACTTCAACTTTATCGATTGAGCACAAAAAATCGCCCAGTCAACTATTTCATCTACCCAATAGTGATTGGAAATTGGTAATTTGGCCAATTTAACAAAAAGGTCAAAATATCCCAATTTCAAAATATTATCCAGAATAAACAATGCAGGCATTCCTGGCACTAAACTAACATTTCCTCTGCTCATTAGTTACATTTTTATTTTTTATTCACACCAAAAAAAAGATTTACTGTTATGCAATGTTGTAATAATTGTAGTATAAAAAATATCAGCACATTAGACCCACCAGCTGATGTGTATTAGACTCATGACGACATTTGTTTACTCTTGAACATCGGTAAAAATTGAACATTTCCACTACTTTGTGCTTAGTTTCAAGCCATTTTCAGTACTAAAACCAATTAAAATCATCTCTATTTCCGTAATATATCTTTCATTCTATCAAATGAGACCAGGGAATCATGAATACAACTTTAAAAAACATACGAAAAAACACAGCAAAGTCGCTGTTTTAACCCAAAACTACAGTCGGTTTTTTTTCTTTCATGCACTGCATGTTGCAGAATTTGTTTTATGTGGTGCACACTTACCACATAGATGTGTTCTCTCATATCTAGGCCCAAATTTACCACTCACAGGTTATCTGAGGAGCTGAGCTCATGGTGTATATCTACGGCTTGGACCCTGGCTTCAAAGCCGTAGATCTATGGGACGGACCTCAAAGGGTTAAGGAGAAACTTAGTGAGGCATACAGACTTTCAATCAATGAACATAACATAAAGGTTAAAAAGAACCGTGAAATTTTATCCAAAATCATAGACTGTAATTTCAAAAGTCTAAAACTACTCACCGTAAAGAACATTCACACCTATTCTTGTGCCTACTACATACATAGAACTCTACACTCTAATATAAACCCTCCGCTCAAAATTCTCCTCACCAACTATAACAGGACCCATGACCATAACACAAGACACAGATCACTTTTGATATACCCCGTGTCCATATCACCGTGTGTAAAAATTCTATGCATATAAATGGCCCCAAAATCTGGAATTCATTACCAGTAAATGAATAACCTGGTCTGAACATCAATTTAAGACTCGTCTCAAAAACCACCTACTCACCCTAAACTAAATATTCATATTGTAAACTACTTTCAACAATGCTCACTGATATTTTCCTATAATATAATTTCAATATATACTATTAATGTAACCATCCTACAAAACACTTGTCCCAATGTAATATCCTCAGATTGTAATTTGAGTAAATTTATTAACTCTTATAAGCTTAGGTAGTAGGTTGGTAGTCAGCAACCACCCAGGGAGGTACTACCGTCCTGCCAAGTGAGTGTAAAACGAAAGCCTGTATTTGTTTTACATGATGGTAGGATTGCTGGTGTCTTTTTTCTGTCTCATAAACATGCAAGATTTCAGGTACGTCTTGCTACTTCTACTTACACTTAGGTCACGCTACACATACATGTACACGTTTATGTATACACACTCATCTGAGTTTTCTTTGATTTTATCTTAATAGTTCTTGTTCTTATTTCTTTTACTTTCATATCCATGGGGAAGTGGAATAAGAATCTTTCCTCCGGAAGCCATGCGTGCTGTAAAAGTCAACTAAAATGCCGGGAACAATGGGCTAGTAACCCCTTTTCCTGTATAGATTTACTAAAAAGAAAAAGAAGAAAACCATCAAAGTGGGATATTTGAATGTGCGTGGATGTTGTGTGAATGATAAGAAAGAGATGATTGTAGATGTTATGAATGAAAAGAAGCTGGATGTCCTGGCTTTAAGTGAGACAAAGCTGAAGGGGGTAGGAGAGTTTCAGTGGGGAGAAATAAATGGGATTAGGTAAGGGGTTTCAAATAGTGTTAGAGCTAAAGAAGGAGTGGCGATAATGATGAATAATCAGTTATAGCAATTAAAGAGGGATTATAAATGTACAAATTCAAGGATTATGTGGAGTAAAATAAACGTTGGATGTGAAAAGTGGGTTATAGTAAGTGTTTATGCACCTGGGGAAGAGAGAAGTGTAGAGGAGAGAGAGAGATTTTGGGAAATGTTGAGTGAGTGTGTGGGGAGTTTTGAACCAAGTGAGAGAGTAATTGTGGTTGGGGATCTAAATGCTAAAGTAGGTAAAAAATGTTGTGGAGGGAGTAGTAGGTAAATTTGGGGTGCCAGGGGTAAATGTAAACGAGGAACCATTAATTGAGTTATGTGTAGAAAGAGGTTTGGTAATAAGTAATACATATTTTATGAAAAAGAGGATAAATAAATATACAAGGTATGATATAGCACGTAAGGAAAGAAGTTTGTTAGATTATGTATTGGTGGATAAAAGGTTGATGGGTAGGTTTCAGGATGTACATGTTTATAGAAGGGCAACGGATATATCGGATCATTATTTAGTTGTAGCTACAGTTAGAGTAAAAGGTAGATGGGACAAAAAGAAAATGGCAACAGCAAGTAAGAGAGAGGTAAAAGTGTATAAACTAAGGGAGGAGGAAGTTAGGGTGAGATACAAGCAAATATTGGTAGAAAGGTGGGCTAGTGCAAGTATGAGTAGTGGGGGGGTTGAAGAGAGTTGGGATAGTTTTAAAATGCAGTATTAGAATGTGGGGCAGAAGTTTGTGGCTATAGGAGGGTGGGTGCAGCAGGAAAGAGGAGTGGTGGAATGAAGAAGTAAAGGGTGTGATAAAAGAGAAAAAGGTAGCTTATGAGAGGTTTTTACAAAACAGAAGTGTTAATAGAAGAGCAGAGTATATGGAGAGTAAAAGAAAGGTGAAGAGAGTGGTGAGAGAGTGCATAAGAGGAGCAGGTGAAAGATTGGGAGAGGCTCTGTCAAGAAATTTTGCTGAAAACAAGAAAAAATTTTGGATTGAGATAAACAAGGTAAGAAAGCCTAGGGAACGAATGGATTTGTCAGTTAAAAACAGTAGGGGAGTTAGTAGATGGGAAGCTGGAGGTATTGGGTAGATGGCGGGAATATTTTGAGGAACTTTTAACCCTTAAACTGTCCAAACGTAGATCTACGTTTTTGTGGGCAGTGCTCTGACCTTGATTTTCTCCATAAGAAAGCATGTAAAAAAAAAAGTAAATATACATGTGCGTGCGTAGCACTCTGACCTTGATATTCTCAATAAGAAAGTATGTAAAAAAACGTAGATCTACCTTTGGAGTGCTACGCAAGCAAACATGGATCTATGTTTGGACAGTTTAAGGGTTAAATGACGATGAAAAAAGGGAGGCGGTAATTTCATGTACTGGCCAGGGAGATACAACATCGTTTAGGAATGAAGAAGAGCAGAATGTGAGTGTGGGAGAGGTGCGTGAGGCATTATATAGAATGAAATTGGGGTAAAGCAGCTGGAACTGACGGGATCATGACAGAAATGTTAAAAGCAGGGGGAAATATAGTGTTGGAGTGGTTGGTATTTTTGTTTAATAAATGTATGAAAGAGGGGAAGGTACCTAGGGATTGGCAGTGAGCATGTATAGTTCCTTTATATAAAGGGAAGGGGGATAAAAGAGATTGTAAGATTTATAGGGGAATAAGTTTACTGAGTATACCAGGTAAAGTGTATGGCAGGGTTATTATTGAAAGAATTAGAGGTAAGACAGAGAGTAGGATTGCAGATGAGCAAGGAGGATTTAGAGTGGGTAGGGGATGTGTAGATCAAGTGTTTACAGTGAAGCATATATGTGAAAAGTATTCAGATAAAGGTAGAGAAGTTTTCATTGCATTTATGGATTTAGAAAAGGCATATGATAGAGTGGATAGGGGAGCAATGTGGCAAATGTTGCAAGTGTATGGAATAGGTAATAAGTTACTGAAGGCTGTAAAGAGTTTTTATGAGGATAGTGAGGCTCAGGTTAGGGTGTGTAGGAGAGAGGGAGAATACTTCCCAGTAAGAGTAGGTCTTACACAGGGATGTGTAATGTCACCATGGTTGTTTAATATATTTATAGATGGGGTTGTAAAAGAAGTAAATGCTAGGGTGTTCGGGAGAGGGGTGGGATTAAATTATGGGGAATTAAATGCAAAATGGGAGTTGACACAGTTACTTTTTGCTGATGATACTGTGCTTATGGGAGATTCTAAAGAAAAGTTGCAAATTTAGTGGACAAGTTTGGGAGAGTGTGTAAAGGTAGAAAGTTAAAAGTGAACATAGATAAGAGTAAGGTGATGAGGGTATCAAACGATTTAAATAAAGAAAAATTGGATATCACATTGGAGAGAGGGATTATGGAAGAAGTAAATGTTTTGAGATATTTGGGAGTTGACGTGTCAGCGGATGGGTTGATGAAGGATGAGGTTAACCATAGAATTGATGAAGGAAAAAAGGTGAGTGGTGTATTGAGGTATTTGTGGAGACAAAAAAAACGTTATCCATGGAGGCAAAGAAGGGAATGTACGAAAGTATAGTGGTACCAACACTCTTATATGGGTGTGAAGCATGGGTTGCAAATGCTGCAGCGAGGAGGCGGCTGGAAGCAGTGGAAATGTCCTGTCTAAGGGCAATGTGTGGTGCAAATATTATGCAGAAAATTCGGAATGTGGAAATTAGGAAGAGGTGTGGAGTTACTAAAAGTATTTGTCAGAGGGCTGAAGAGGGGTTGTTGAGGTAGTTTGGGCATTTAGAGAGAATGGACCAAAATAGAACGACTTGGAGAGCGTATAAATCTGTAGGGGAAGGAAGGCGGGGTAGGGGTCATCCTCGAAAAGGTTGGAGGGAGGGGGTAAAGGAAGTTTTGTGGGCGAGGGGCTTGGACTTCCAGCAAGCATGTGTGAACGTGTTAGACAGGAGTGAATGGAGACGAATGGTTTTTAGGACCTGACGATCTGTTGGAGTGTGAGCAGGGTAACATTTTGTGAAGGGATTCAGGAAAACCAGTTAATTGATTTAGTTGGACTTGAGTCCTGGAAATGGGAAGTACAATGCCTGCACTTTAAAGGAGGGGTCTGGGATAGTGACAGCTGGGAGGGACTATTCTCAGCTGTCGTATCTGAGCACCTCTGCAAAGACAGTGATTATGTACGAGTGTGGTGAAAGTGTTGAATGATGATGAAAGTATTTTCTTTTTGGGGATTTTCTTTCTTTTTTGGGTCACCCTGCCTCGGTGGGAGACAGCCGACTTGTTTAAAAAAAAAAAAAAAAATAAGCTAATGTTTAACTAAAACAAACTCAATCATTTTCTCTAGTATTAAGTAGTCTATAAGCCATTAGATTTATTCTGCCCATAATGCCATGGCATGATAGTGGCTCTCTCTGCACTTCAGTTCATGATTGTAATTACAAAATCTCAATGTAAACTTACACTGAAATAATTTTTCTTTTTTAACAAGTCAGCCGTCTTCCACCGAGACAGGGTGACCCAAAAAGAAAAAAAATCCCCAAAAAGAAAATACTTTCAACATCATTCAACACATTCACCACACTCGTACATAATCACTGTCTTTGCAGAGGCGCTCAGATCATTTGTCCATTATAATTAGTGCTTTATAGTTATTTCTCACTCTTTTCTGTATGTAAAAGTATAGTATTTATTCTAAAAATGAATTTTTGGTGAATATTTTTGGGTGGAAATGGATTAATTGTATTTACATTATTTCTTATGGGAAATAAGGGTTCGACTTTCGAACATTTCGAGTTAAGGTCTAGCTCCTAGAACGGATTATGACCAAACCTCGGGGGTCCACTGTACTCTAGAATGAATAAAATGTCATTACGAATGTGAGGACTGGTGTTCGTGTTGTTTGTTGTTGGGTGTATAAGAACCACTGAAAGATAAGCCTTAAATAGTGATGGCCGCCAGACACGGCGGTGTTGTCAGTCACCTATATAACTCCAACAACATTGGAGGAGTTAAGTTTCGTGTTGTCATTTTTCTATAGATTAATGGCTTAACTTACTTGCTACACTGTTAAAGCTACACTTTATCGCTGGCAGGCACTATAGCCTTTATCAACTCCTGGTGTTTTAGTATCATAACATCGGAGAATCACTGAATCACTTAAGAAGACATTCTCCCTAGTGCCACAATAACAATAACTTTTCCATTTGTTCCATTATTGGTGACCTTTTTTTCATCAGAAAAGTTACTCCTTTGGCAACATCAGCATCCTTGATTTGTTCTTTCTTTGCCAGGATGGGTGTAATAGTTGATTTGTTTTTCCCAAACATCCTGGCAAGTTCCAGCACCCGCATACCACTCTCATATTTCTCAATCACCTCTCTCCTAAATTCCATGGTGTTTCTCACTTTCTTTACCACAGGAACTTTACTAGGAACTTTCTTGGGAGCCATGGTTACTTATTTCGCAGTTGCACTGACAAAAAAAACACGAAAAACCAGTGAAATGTTTGGATGAATGAGCAGAAGTTTCCTCATGCACCGAGAGAGACAGGGAAACTGAAGCACAAGCAGCCCCAACCGGTGGACGGATGCGTCCTATACGGCCGATCACCGGGAGCTAAAAAACTGGCCTATCACCGAGTTGGCTGATATCAGGAATGGCCGATAACCAAGGGTCCACTGTACTTGGCTAAACCACTGACCGTGGGCCACCACCCTCTGGTATGCCAAATATTATTATTTTGGCCATCTTTATTATGTTTTTATCTTATTTATCTTAATCCGTTCCAGACACCCAAAAATATTCACAAAAAATCCTTAGACAAGGATGTGTGATGTCACCATGGTTGTTCAATATATTTATAGATGGGGTTGTAAGAGAAGTGAATGCGAGGGGCTTGGCAAGAGGTGTGGGTTAAAAGATAAAGAATCAAATACAAAGTGGGAGTTGTCACAGTAGCTTTTTGCTGATGACACTGTGCTTTTGGGAGATTCTGAAGAGAAGTTGCAGAGGTTGGTGGATGAATTTGGTAGGGTGTGTAAAAGAAGAAAATTGAAAGTGAATATAGGAAAGAGTAAGGTGATGAGGATAACAAAAAATTAGGTGACGAAAGATTGAATATCAGATTGGAGGGAGAGAGTATGGAGGAGGTGAATGTATTCAGATATTTGGGAGTGGACATGTCAGCAGATGGGTCTATGAAGGATGAGTCGAGTCATAGAATTGATGAGGGGAAAAGGGTGAGTGGAGCACTTCGGAGTCTGTGGAGACAAAGAACCTTGTCCATGGAAGTAAAGATTGGAATGTATGAGAGTATAGTTATACCAACACTCTTATATGGGTGTGAAGCATGGGTGATGAATGTTGCAATGAGGAGAAGGCTGGAGGCAGTGGAGATGTCATGTCTGAGGTCAATGTGTGGTGTGAATATAATGCAGAGAATTCGGAGTTTGGAAATTAGGAGGAGGTGCGGGATTACCAAAACTATCTAGAGAGCTGAGGAGGGGTTGTTGAGGTGGTTCGGACATGTAGAGAGAATGGAACGAGACAGAATGACTTCTAGAGTGTATAAATCTGTAGTGGAGGGAAGGCGGGGTAGGGGTCGGCCTAGGAAAGGTTGGAGGGAGGAGGTAAAGGAGGTTTTGTGTGCGAGGGGCTTGGACTTCCAGCAAGCATGTGCGAGCGTATTTGATAGGAGTGAATGGAGACAAATGGTTTTTAATACTTGACGTACTGTTGGAGTGTGAGCAAAGTAACATTTATGAAGGGATTCAGGGAAACCAGCAGGCCGGACTTGAGTCCTGGAGATGGGAAGTACAGTGTCTGCCCTCTGAAGGAGGGGTGTTAATGTTGCAGTTTTATAATTGTAGTGTAAAGCACCCCTCTGGCAAGACAGTGATGGAGTGAATGATGATGAAAGTTTTTCTTTTTCAGGCCACCCTGCCTTGGTGGGAATCAGCCGATGTGTTAATAAAAAAAAAATAACTATAGTTTTACATACACAAAACACATAATAACAACACACATTAAATTTATAAATTTACATTTAAAATAACGTTTACTTACCTTTATTGAAGATACTTGCTGGCATCTGGAAGATAGGGAGGAGGAGTGAGGGAGGGCTTAGTGTTTGGAAGGGGAATCCCCCTCCATAAGGAATTCAGGTATCAAAGCCCTATCTGGGGTTACTTCCCTTCTTGGTCTTTTAATGCCACTAGGACTAGCTTGAGAGTCACTGGACCCCTGTCTCACAAAATACAGTGGTACCTCGACTTACGATGCTATCATCTTACGTTATATTCGATAACCGATATTTATAACGTAAGAAATTTGAATGCGACTTACGTTGTTTGATTCGTCTAACGACATTCGTACCGGACGTGTCCGCTTGGCGCCCAGCTGAGCGCGCACTCCAGGGAGCGTCAGTGCTATTGTTTACAAGCGAGAGCGACCACCCACCAACACCCACGCATTCATACCAGTATATTGTCATTATTCCACTGTTTTTAGTGCTTGCAACTGCTAAATAAGCTACCATGGGTCCAAGGAAAGATCCTAGTGCTAAGCCTGTGGCAAAGAGGAACAGAAATATATGTACGATAGAACTGAAGAAGGAGATAATAGAAAATATGAAAGTGGAGTGCGTATCAGTGAGCTGGCCAGGCTGTATGGTAAACCCTTTTCTACCATCGCTACCATTGTGGATAAGAAAAATTCAAGTAAAATCAAGGAAGCTGTTGTTGCAAAGGTTCATGTGTGATCACAAAACACAGACCACAAGTGCTGGAAAATGTGGAAAGGTTGTTGTTGGTGTGGATCAACGAGAAACAGTTAGCAGGAGATACTGTTTCGGAGGCAATAATATGTGAAAAAGCAAGGCAGTTGCATGATGATCTCCTTAAGAAAATGCCTGCAACGAGTGATGAAGTGAGCGAATTTAAAGCCAGCAGAGGCTGGTTTCAAAATTTAAGAAGCGTACTGGCATACATAGTGTTGTGAGGCATGGTGAGGCATCCAGTTGTGACAAAAGTGCGGCTGAAAAATATGTGCCTGAATTCCAGGAGTACCTAGAGGCTGAACAATTCCTCCCCCAACAAGTGTTTAATTGTGATGAAACAGGCCTGTTTTGGAAGAAAATGCCCAACAGGACCTACATTACTCAGGAGGAAAAGGCACAGCCAGGACATAAGCCTATGAAAGACAGGCTAACTTTGATGCTTTGTGCCAATGCCAGTGGTGATTGCAAAGTGAAGCCTTTACTAGTGTATCTTTTTGAAAATCCCGAGTGTTTGGCAGATGCGGTGTCAGCAAGTCTAACTTGTGTGTGATGTGGAGGTCTAACAAAAGGCATGGGTCACAAAGGACATTTTCTTAGATTGGTTCAATGGCGTGTTTGGCCCCAGTGTGAAGAAATATCTATTGGACAATAATTTGCCACTTAAGTGCCTCCTGATAATGGACAATGCTCCTTGTCATCCTCCAAACTTGGTAGAGAAAATTGTGGAGGAGTTTAAATTCATCAAAGTGAAGTTCTTGCCCCTAATACCACTCCTCTCCTCCAGCCCATGGACCAGCAGGTCATTTCCAACTTTAAAACTCTATACCAAAGCAATGTTTCAAAAGTGCTTTGATGTGACCACAGACATGGACATAACCCTAAGAGAATTTTGGAAAAACATTTCCATATGCTGCATTGTGTACACCTTATAGGTAAGGCTTGGGAGGGAGTGACTACCAGGACTTTGAACTCTGCCTGGAGAAAATTGTGGCCAGACTGTGTCCTAGAGAGGGATTTTGAAGGTTTTGGGGCTGAGCCTCAGAACCCTGAGCCTGAGCCTGAGCCTGTTGTGGAAGAAATTGTGGAATTGGGCAAGTCTTTGGGGTTAGAGGTGAGTGGTGAGGATGTGGAACAGTTGGTGGAGGAGCACAAGGAAGAGCTAACCACTGAAGATCTGCAAGAGCTTCAACAGCAACTGGAACAAGAGACCAGTGGTCAGGACAATGGTTCAAGGAGGAGGAGGAGGTGGAACAAAAATGGAAGAATGTGCCTTCTTCAAGGATTAGGAGATCTGTGCCAAATGGAGTGATGTGCAAGCATTTATGGATGAATATCACCCTAACCATGCTGTTGCAGGCCGTGCTGGCAACCTGTACAATGACACAGTGGTGTGTCATTTCAGGAATGTGTTAAAGAATCGCCAGACACAGAGCTCCCCGGACAAATTTGTTGTTAGAAAGAGGTCCAGTGACTCTCAAGCTGGTCCTAGTGGCATTCAAAGAAAAGGGAAGTAACCCCAGAAAAGAACTTCACCTGCAGTGTTAATGGAAGGGATTCCCCTTCCAAACACTAGCATACTACTCCACCTTCTCCCTCCTCCCGTCCTCCACACATCAACAACTCTTCAATAAATGTAAGTGACATGTTATTGTTCAATATTTGCATGCTTATTTATTTATTGTTCATTAAATTGTGTATTATTTAATGTCAAAAAGTTCTAAAAATATTTTATTTAACTACTTTTGGAAGTCTTGGACGGATTAAATTTATTTCCATTATTTCTTATGGGGAAAATTGATTCCCAACGATTGTTTCGGTAAAGAATGCCCTCTGACGGATTAATATCATAACGAGGAATGTATTATTATTATTATTATTATTATTATTTGTTAAGGAACTAAATGTTAATGAAGAAAGGGAGGCAGTGATTTCATTTTGGGCAAGGAGATGCAACTCTTGTAAGAGTAAAAAAAAGAGCCAGATGTAAGTGTAGGGAGGAAGATGTGAGGAAGTGGGAGACTGAAAGTTAAAGTAACTGGGATAGATGGTGTCAAGACAGAAATGTTAAGGCAATTGGGGATGTTTTAGGGTTGGGCATTTGTTCAACATAAACAAAAGAGAGAGGATGCCAAAAGGATTGACACAGAGCATAATTCTTTTGTATAAGGGGGGACAAATAAGAGTTCAAAATTATTTGGGTAATGAACTCGTTTTTTAAGAAACCGGTAAAGTGTATCGTAGAGTTGTTATTGAAGAATTAAATAAAACAGAGGATTGCAGAAGAACAAAAAGGTTTTAGAAGTGGTAAGGGATGTGTAGACCAGGTGTTTATATTGAAGCATATAAATAAACAGTGCTGTACTAAAAACAATAGGTAAGGAACTTTTTGTTGGATTTAGAGAAGGCATATTAGAGTGGTGGGGGAGCAGTGTTTCAGATGTTGCAAATGTATGAAATATGTTTAGGTTACTGAAGCAGTAAAAGTTTTTAGTGGATAGTGAGGTCAGGTTACATATGGAGGAGAAAGGGAATTATTTTCCAGTGAAAATAGGCATTTAACAGGGATGTTATGTCACCATGGATGTTTAAAATATAGATGGGGCATAAAAGAGGTGAATGCTAGGATGTTAAGAGGTAGATTAATAGACAACAAATTTAATACAGAGGGAGTTGCCAGTTATTTTTTTCCAGTTAATGCTCTTTGGGAGATTCTGAAGAAAAGTTGCAACAGCTGGTAGAGGAATTTGTGAGGGTATAAAAAAGGAAATTAAGAGGAACGTAAAGAGTTACAAAATCTAGGCAGTGAGAGATTGGAGGGAGGGAGGTGAAGGAAGCTCAGTAAATGTGGGGAGACTTATCAGTAAAGGGTTTGTGTAAGATGAGGTGAACTAGAACTGAAGAGGGAAAAAGATGGGTGGATTGAGGCATTTGTAGAGACTAAGAACTTTATCTGTGGAGGTAGAAAGAAGAATTTATTAGAATATAATGGTACAAACTAATATATGGGAGGAAGCATGGGGTCTTTAAATTTTACAGTGAAAAGAAGGCTGGAGAAAATAGAAATGTCATGTTTGAGGGCATTGTGTGTAATAAATATTATGCAGAGAATTTTGAGCTTAAAGATTAGAAGGTGTGGGGTTACTTTTAAAGTATTATTAAAAGGGCTGAGGAGGAACTGTTGAGGTGGTTTGAACATTTAGAGAGGATGGAGCAAAATAGGATGCCTAGGAGGGTGTATAAATCTGGGCTGGAGAGAAGGGTATGAGTCATCCCAGAAAGTTTTGAGTGCCAGAGGCTTGGACATCCAAATTTTGTGTGATCATGTTAAACAGAAGTGAGTGAAGGCAAATAGAAGAGTGGTTAACTTTTATTAAAATCTTTATTTATCTTGATACTAATGCGAGGTAGTATGGAGGTTTGTAAGAATAACAACTTAAGTTACATAATAAAAACAATATTACAATTAATGGTTCAAGCAGTAATATTTCATGGATTTAGATGTTTATAGACTAGACATCATATAATATAATATAATAACTGATTAGAAGTTGGTTTAGTTAGTATCGAGAGATGAGATGATTTTTGCAAAGTCCAAATTTATAATAGTCAGGGGATCCTTTACCGACCGGAAGAGAGTTCTAGATCTTCGGGCCCTTTATGTGCATTGCATTTTTACACAAGGGATGTTGAAGAGTGCCTTATGCCTTGTATTGGTCTGTGCATTCTGTTGTAGCTATCAAGGAGAAGTTTTGGGAGGGTTTATATTGAAGTTTAATGTTCTGATGTGTAGTAGGACAATAAATGAGGTTGTTTTGTATATTTAGCAGGTTTAGGTTTCTGAAAAGTGGTGGGGTGGGTCTAGCACAGGAGCTGGTAATCATCTACACAGCAGCTTTTTGGGTTATTAAAGGTTTAAGGTGGTTGGCTGTGGTTGATCCCCAGGCAGGAAGTGCAGTGCCTGCACCTGAAGGAAGGGTGAAGGTGGGTGAGGCCTGCACTCTGAAGGAAGGGTGAAGGTGAGAAGTACAGTGCCTGTACCTGAAGGAAGGGTGAAGGTAGATAGTACAGTGCCTGAACTCTGAAGGAAGGGGAAGGTGGGTAGTACAGTGCCTGCACTCTGGGAAGGGTGAAGGTGGGAGGTGCCTGCACCTGAAGGAAGGGTGAAGGTAGGTAGTACAGTGCCTGACTCTGAAGGAAGGGTGAAGGTGGGTAGTACAGTGCCTGCACTCTGAAAGAAGGGTGAAGGGTAGGTAGTACAGTGCCTGCACTTTAAAGGAAGGGTGAAGGTGGGTAGTACAGTGCCTGGACTCTGAAGGAAGGGTGAAGGTAGGTACAGTGCCTGCACCCTGAAGGAAGGGTGAAGGTAGGTAGTACAGTGCTTGCACTCTGAAGGAAGGGTGAAGGTAGGTAGTACAGTGCCTGCACCCTGAAGGAAGGGTGAAGGTGGGAGTACAGTGCCTGCACTCTGAAGGTAGGTAGTACAGTGCCTGCACTCTGAAGGAAGGGGTGAAGGTGGGTAGTACAGTGCCTGCACCCTGAAGGAAGGGTGAAGGTGGGTAGTACAGTGCCTGCACCCTGAAGGAAGGGTGAAGGTGGGTAGTACAGTGCCTGCACTCTGAAGGTAGGTAGTACAGTGCCTGCACTCTGAAGGAAGGGGTGAAGGTGGGTAGTACAGTGCCTGCACTCTGAAGGAAGGGTGAAGGTGGGTAGTACAGTGCTTGCACTCTAAAAGAAGGTTGAAGGTGGGGCAGTACAGTGCCTGCACTCTGAAGGAAGGTGAAGGTGGAAAGTAGTGCCTGCACGCTGAAGGAAGGGTGAAGGTGGAGACAGTGCCTGCACCTGAAGGAAAAGGAGGGTGGGGGACAGTGCCTGCACTCTGAAGGAAGGGTGAAGGTTGAAAGTACGTACAGTGCCTGCACTCTGAAGGAAGGGTGAAGGTGGAGTACAGTGCCTGCACTCTGAAAGAAGGTTAAGGGTGGGAAATACAGTGCCTGCACTCTGAAGGAAGGGTGAAGGTAGATAGTACAGTGCCTGAACTCTGAAGGAAGGGTGAAGGTGGGTAGACAGTGCCTGCACTCTGAAGGAAGGGTGAAGGTGGGTAGTACAGTGCCTGAACTCTGAAGGAAGGGTGAAGGTAGGTAGTACAGTGCCTGCACTCTGAAGGAAGGTGAAGGGGGGTACAGTGCCTGAACTCTGAAGGAAGGGTGAAGGTAGGTAGTACAGTGCCTGCACTCTGAAGGAAGGGTGAAGGTAGATAGTACAGTGCCTGAACTCTGAAGGAAGAGTGAAGGTGGGTAGTACAGTGCCTGCACTCTGGAAGGAAGGGTGAAGGTGGGTAGTACAGTGCCTGCACTCTGAAGGAAGGGTGAAGGTGGGTAGTACAGTGCTTGCACTCTAAAGGAAGGGTGAAGGTGGGTAGTACAGTGCCTGCACCTGAAGGAATGGTGAAGGTGGAAAGACAGTGCCTGCACTCTGAAGGAAAGGTGAAAGTGGAAAGTATAGTGCCTGCACTCTGTAGGAAGGGTGAAGGTGGAAAGTACAGTGCCTGCACTCTGAAGGAAGGGTGAAGGTGGGTAAAGTGGCTGCACTCTGAAGGAAGGGTGAGGGTGGGAAGTACAGTGGCTGCACTCTGAAGGAAGGGTGAGGGTGGGAAGGTACAGTGCCTGCACTCTGAAGGAAGGGTGAGGGTGGGAAGTACAGTGGCTGCACTCTGAAGGAAGGGTGAAGGTGGAAAGTAGAGTGCCTGCACTCTGAAGGAAGGGTGAAGGTTGGAAGTACATACAGTGCCTGCACTCTGAAGGAAGGGTGAAGGTTGGAAGTACTTACAGTGCCTGCACTCTGAATGAAGGGTGAGGGTGGGGTACAGTGCCTGCACTCTGAAGGAAGGGTGAAGGCTGGAAGTACAACAGTGCCTGCACTCTGAAGGAAGGGTGAAGGTGGAAAGTACAGTGCCTGTGCTCTGAAAGAAGGGTAAGGGTGGGAAATACAGTGCCTGCACTCTGAAGGAATGGTGAAGGTGAGAAGTACAGTGCCTGCATTCTGAAGGAGGGTGAGGATCTTCCAGCTTGAGGGTTATCTGAACTGTCATGTCAGATTGTTTCTGGCAAGACAGTAATTGAGTGAGTGATAGTGAAAGTGTTTTCTTGGTCACCCTACTTTGGGGGGAGACAACTGGTATTTTAAAACCACTGTATATGCAAAGGTTGTTAATTAACATTATATAGCTATAATAATACATTGATCATTTGTGAATATAATACATAATAATAATAATAATTTTTATAGTAAATGCTAATAATAATATATAGTAGTACAATAGAGTATATGAATTTAGGGTAAAGTCTGAACTCTCTGTGATATATATGAATGTAATTTATTAATAAGGTGGCTCACTGTAGCATTACCTAACAGAAATGGATGTGCAACATCGGAGGACCTCTTCTGGAAGCTGGATGCTTTGCAGTCATTTATCCGTGACCTTCACTGGCCTGACCATGACTTTGCAAAACACCTGGAGCAAAGATTAAAGGTACGAGATAACACTCCATAATTTAACCCTTTCAGGTTTTTTACGTACTAGTACGGCTTACGCACCAGGGCGTTTGACGTACTAGTACGCCTAAATTCTAGCTCCCCCAAATCAAGCAGAAACAGGCTGGTAGGCCTAGATGTGAGAGAATGGGTCTGTGCAGTCAGTGTGCACAGTATAAAAATTCCTGCACCACACAGTGCATAATGAGGAAAAAACCTGACCGTGTTTTTGGTTTAAAACAGCAACTTTGCAGTCTATTTTCGTATAGTATTTATGCTTGTATTCTCGTTTTCTTAGTTTCATTTGATAGAATGGATGATATATTACAGAAATAGAGATAATTTTGACTCGTTTCACGATGACAAGTACCTTTTTAACTGAGCGCAAAGTAGCGAAAATGTTTGATTTTTGCCGATGTTCAAGAGTAAACAAATCACGCCATGCGTCCAATACACACCAACTGGGTAGTCTAATATTCTTGCACAAGTGCGCTTTATATTATTTATACTGTTTATACAATGTTGCAGTAGTATAATAACAGAAAATCTTCAATTTTTTGTGAGAATAAAAATTCAAAATGGAAAGCAAAAGTAATGCAATAGGAGCCTTGAGACGTGACTAATGAACAGATAAAATGTTATTTTAGTGCCAGGAATGTCTGTCTTGTTTATCCTGGACCCTATTTTGAAATTGGCATCTTTTTTAAATTTGTGTGAAATTGGCAATATTGCCAATTTCTGACCGCTTTATTGGGTAGTTGAAATCGGTAAATTGGTGGCTTCTGTAATCAATCGATAGAAGAAATGGAATTCTACAATAATAGCTATGATTTTCGTAGACTGAGACATTAGAATTGGCCAAAAATAGGGCTCAAAATGGCCAATTTACGCCGATGCGTAATATCGATACCCTAACTTTGCAAGAGCATAATTCCGTTAGTTTTTCACCAAATTTCATACTTTGGTGGCGTTATGATCGGAAAAAGATGTTCTATCATTTCATAAGAAAAAATAATTTTTTTTTTTTCCAAAAATGTTTCGACCCTGAGAGAGAGTTAAGAATCGAGGTCTCGACCCTGAAAGGGTTAACAGACTCTGGTGACTAGGTTCAGCTGCACACCAATGGCTTTGAAAACTTAAGAAATGAAGGTACTCACGTGTTTGTGGTTGCAGGGGTCAAGTCACAGCTCCTGGCCCTGCCTCTTCACTGATTGCTACTAGATGTACTAGATGATGAAAGGAGGAACTTAATATTTGGATATTTGAGAGTAATCATATACAGGATGGCCCCATTTGTATGGCTCTTAGATTCCCAACCCCATTCAATAAGCAGAAATCACCAGTGGATGGAAAAAGAGTGTTTTTTTCATTATCGTATGTGTCTAAAACACCTGATAACAAGTGTACACTATCATATATTAAGTGCTCAATAGGCATGAAAAACCACTGCAACTGTCGCCCTTCCCTTATGCAACTGTTGTGCAAAAATGGCAGAAAATGGCAAAAGCACTGAACATAATGAACAATAACTCAATTGAAAGCCAGCGGAAACATGGAACACAAAAGAGGGTGCTGAATATGCGAGGCGCTCGTGTACAGTACACTAGAATGATGAGAAATACATTAACATACTGGAACAATGCACAGATAACCCGCTCCACTCACCCTTTTCCCCTCATCAATTCTATGATTCACCTCATCCTTCATAGACCCATCTGCTGACATGTCCACTCCCAAATACAGTGGAACCCCGGTTAACGTAATTAATCTGTTCCAGGAGCTATTACTTAATCTGAATCTTTCAGAATCCAAGCCTTATTTCCCATAAGAAATAATGTAAATACAATTAATCCGTTCGCAAAAAATATTCACCAAAAAAAAAATATAAATAACATTTACTTACCTTTATTGAAGAGACTTGCAGGCATCTGGAAGATATAGATGATGACTGGAGCAGGGTGTTAGTGGTTGGAAGGGGAATCTCCCTCCAAAAGGACTTCAGGTAACAAGTCCCTCTCTGGGGTTACTTCCCTTCTTGGTCTTATAATGCCACTAGGACCAGCTTGAGAGTCACTAGACCCCTTCCTGGTGAAGTAACTATCCACAGTCCTCTGTTTCTGGCGACTTTTCAACACTTTCCTGAAGTGCAACATGGCTCTGTCACTGAAGTGGCTGCACAGAAGGCTCATTTCAGCTTGCTCAGGGTGGTGTCTTTCAATAAATGTCTGCAACTCATTCCACTTTGTACACATCTCCATAAGCACTGAAGAAGGCACTTCCTTCTGTCTCTCTCCCTCCTTTGAAGCAATAACCTCAGCTGTGGTCTGTTGCTGTTCCAGATGAAGCTCTTGCAGCTCTTCAGTTGTTAGCTCTACCCTGTGCTCCTCCACCAACTCTTCCACATCCTCACCACTCACCTCCAACCCAGGCTGTTCCCCAATGCCACAACATCTTCCACAACAGGCACAGGGTCGTCAGGGTCAGGGTCAACCTCAAATCCTTCAAAATCCCTCTGTTGGACACAACCTGGCAACAATGGTCTCCAAGCAGAGTTCAAAGTCCTGGAAGTCACTCCCTCCCAAGCCTTACCTATAAGGCGTATGCAATGCACGATATTGAAGTGATCTTTCCAGAACTCTCTTAGGGTCAATGCAGTGTCTGAGGTCACATCAAAGCACTTCTGAAACACTGCTTTGGTGTACAGTTTCTTGAAGTTTGCAATGACCTGCTGGTCCATGGGCTGGATGAGAGGAGTGGTGTTAGGAGGCAAGAACTCCTCGATGTTCCCCGTGTCCACCTAACACTATGTAAAAACTCAATGCACATAAAAGGCACGAAAATTTGGAATTCATTACCTGTCATTGCCAAAGAAACCCTACCTGTACCCCAATTCAAAACGATGCTAAAAAACCACCTTCTCACCCAAAGCTAATTGCTCCATATCAACCATTCCCAGCAAAGTAGAATAATCACTTAACGTAAAACCTGACTATTAAAGTCAATGTAATGTATGAATGAACGAATGAATGAATGTAAAACCTGTTATGAATAATACTTACTTAGCTAATTATTCCCACAACACTTACATTATAATGACCACGTAAACTAACTGCAATGCAATTAATTGTTTTAAATTGTTATCTCACTCAATTAGTTGCATTGCTGCAATAAATTGCTACAATTAATTGATATGTTCAACTTATATTCAAACTTTATAACTTAGATATGCAACTTTACTTATTTTATAAATTATCAACCATAACTTTTTATTATTTTATTATTATTATTGCTTTAATTTGTTTAATCTGATTTAATTAATTTTATAATGAAGACAAAAGTACAAAACTATGTTCAAATTTCATAGCTTAAATACTCACCTTTACTCATTGTATACTATCTACAAAAATTCTTACAATTTAGTTTTAAGTTAATTTTAAGTCTGCCCAAAATGCCCTGCATACTAGGGGCTTTTGGCATGTACACCTCATGTAATCTCAATAACCAAATGTAATTCTTTGTATCATGTCCAAATAAAAATATTATTATTATTATTATTATTATTATTATTATTATTATTAACTTCACTCTGATGAAATTGAACTTGTCAGACAAAGACTTCCAAGTTGTGAGGGTGAGCAGGAGCATTTTCCAGTACCAGGAGGCACTTGAGTGGCAATTTCTTTTCCAAGAGGTATTTCTTCACACTAGGGCCAAACACTCCAGTCACCCATTCCTTGAAAATCTCCGTAGTGACCCATGCCTTGGTGTTAGCCTTCCAATGCACACACAAATTATTCTTGTCAACACTGTGATTCTTGAAGGGTCTGGGATTTTCTGCGTGATACACCAGTAAAGGCTTCACTTTAAAATCGCCACTGGCATTGGCACACATCATAAGAGTTAGCCTGTCTTTCATAGGCTTGTGTCCTGGCAGTGCCTTTTCCTCCTGAGTAATGTAGGTCCTCTTTGGCATTTTCTTCCAAAACAGGCCTGTTTCATCACAATTAATAATAATAATAATAATAATATTTTTATTTCGATGCATGTTACAAGTGTACACTGTTATTGGTAGTTACAATTATAAAACTGTAATGCAAGGAGAGCCACTGGCATGCCATGGCATTAGGGGCAGTTTATTCTAAAGACTTATTCACTAAGTACTTAATGCTAAAGAAATTGATTGAGTTTATTCTAGTTCTGTATTATTTTAAATTATAATATGATTATACATACAGTGGTACCTCGACTTACGATATTTTTTCATTCCAGAATGCTGTTCAAGTGTCATTACCAAACAATTTATCTCCTTAAGAAATGTTGTAAAATAGACTAGTCCTTTTAGACCCCCAAAATTACACTTACAAAAGCATTTAAAAAAATAAACTTACATACAAGGGTGAGTTTGGGGACCATCGTAAGTCAAGGTACCACTGTACTATTAAAAGACAATACAAGAGAGGAGGAGGAGGAGGTGTTGATTCACCGGGAAATCTCCCGGCCCGGGTCTTTACCAGATGGCGACCCGGCTCCGGCTCCCTGGCGTGGGAGTAGCAGAGACCGAAGTCTCCCATGGGAGGGGGTACCCCTCAGCGGTGGGACCAACTGGTCCCAGGCCTAGCCATATTCGCCCACAAGCACGAGGCAGGTAGGTAGATAGTTGCTAGGCCCCTCTGGTCTGCCACCTTCCCCGCCCCAAGGAGGCTGACGGGAAGGACAGGCTTGCGAGCCGCAGATGGTAGCAAGCTCCAGCCTTGGCACCTACCCTGCCCTAGAAGGGCTGGGCATGGTGATCGACCAATACAAGAGAAATTGGTTGAGTTTAATCTAGTTGTATATTTTATTTCAAGTTACAGTATGTTGATGCTATACTAGTATAATAACAATACTAGAAAAATTTATTGAGTTTCTTCTAGTTATATATTTTATTTCAAATTAAGAAAATGATGATACTATAAGATTTTAAATGACAATATGATGATATGAAATTGCAACAAGTGTTAAGGAGGATGAACATATCAAATTGAGATAATCTTAAGTAAATTAATATTGGGTTTGAAAGTTTGTTACAGTATGAGTATTTAGTATAGGGTGAGTAGGTGATTTTTGAGAAGAGTCTTGAATTGATTTTCCGACAAGATTAACTTAATATTTACTGGTAATGAATTCCAGATTCTGGGGCCCTTTATGTGCATAGAATTTTTTACATTGGTTAGTATGGACTCGGGGTATGTCAAATAGTGATCTGTGTCTTGTGTCATGGTCGTGGGACCTATTAAAGTTGTTGAGGAGAATTCTGAGCGGAGGGTTGATATTAGCATGTAGAGTTTTATGTATGTAGAAGGCACATGAATAGGTATGAATATTTTTTATGGTGAGTAGTTTTAAGGTTCTGGATATAGGTGGAGTATGCTGTCTAGAGTGGGAATTTGTTATCATCCTGACTGCAGCCTTTTGCTGGGTTATGAGTGGTCTAAGGTGATTTAATGTTGTTGAGCCCCATGCACAGATTCCATAGGTGAGATAAGGGTAGATAAGAGAATGATATAGTGCAATGAGAGCTGGTTGTGGCACATAATAGCGTATCTTAGATAATATACCTACTGTCCTTGAGATTTTCTTGGAAATTTGTTGTATGTGTGTTTGGAATTTAAGACTACTGTCAAGGTGGATTCCTAGGAATTTTCCCTCTGTGAGCCTTGTGATGGGTGAACCATTTAGCGTTATGTTAAGTGGAACATTTGCAGCTTTGTTTCCAAACTGAATGAAGTAGGTCTTGTCCGTATTGAGAGTAAGCTTATTTGTCATCATCCATGTTGATATTTTCTGTAATTCGGCATTAACTGTGTTGGCTAGTATGACTGGATTTGGGTGAGAGAAGACATATGTTGTGTCATCTGTAAACAAAATGGGCTTGAGTAGTTGTGATGCATTCGGTAGGTCGTTTATGTAAATGAGGAATAGGAGTGGCCCCAGGACACTACCTTGAGGGACACCGACTGTAATTTGTTGTGTGGAAGAGTTCTCTCCATTTGTGTACACGTACTGACTTCTGTTGCTAAGGTACGACTTTAGGTAGTTGAGGGGGTGCCCCCTAATACCATAGTGCGCTAATTTTGTGAGCAATAAATCATGGTCGACTGTATCAAATTCAAATTTCAAATTCTTTATTTCATGTAATACAAGGTGGGGGGTACTTATAGTTATACATTAAAGTTGATATTACAAGATGGCCAATAATATGCCTAGGTATGCCTAGGCTTTTCAGGCAGTCTTATGATAGGTCTTACTCAATAGCTATACAATGAATATACAGATTGTAAGGTTAGGTTAGGTTTACAAAATTTAGGTACTGGAATTTAAACATTGAGAATTTAACAATTAGTATAAAAAGTTAGCAATTAGTTTATATATTAATGATAAAGGTGATATATTGGCATAATATAGTTTCTATATTGGAGTATCTTAGGCAAACTTATGACTAGCTTAAGTATTATGGAGTAATAGTTGTATTAGAATTTTGGTTAGAACTGTGCAAATTAAGGGGAATCACAGATATCAATAAGTGTATTTTGCTGTGGTTAGTAATGTGCAAATTAAGGAGAATCACAGATATCAATAAGTGTATTTTACTGTGGATATGTGCAAGATAAAGTAGTTTTCGTATGGTTAACTACCGGTTGGGTGCGTAAGTGAGATAAGAAGTTTTTTAACGGTGCTTTTGAAAATGGAGGTTGTGTCTGCAGTTCTAGAGTTTTCAGGCAGGGAGTTCCAGATTTTAGGCCCTTTTATGCGCATTGAATTTTTGTATAGATTTAGTCGGACACAGGGAATGTCAAAGAGATGTTTATGTCTGGTATTATGTCTATGGGTCCTGTCACAACTGTCAAGAAAGTGTTTTAGCTCAGGGTTAAAGTTGGAATTAATGGTTCTATAAATGTAGATAGCAGAGTAGTAAGTATGGATGTTCTGGACAGTGAGTAGGTTTAGGTCTTTGAAGAGTGGGGGGGTGTGCTGCCTAGCGTTGGATTGTGTGATAATTCTTACTGTGGCTTTTTGTTGGGTTATTATTGGCTTTAGATGGGTAATTGCTGTTGATCCCCATGCACAAATGGCATATGTGAGGTAGGGATAGATGAGTGAGTAGTATAGTGTGAGTAGGGCTGATTGTAGTACATAATACTGTATCTTAGAGAGGATCCCCACAGTTTTGGACACTTTCTTTGTTATGTGTTGGATATGGGTGCTGAATTTCAGGCTGCTGTCAAGGTGAAGGCCCAGGAACTTGCCCTCGTTATGTCTAGCAATAGGTGTAGAGTTGATCTTAATGTTTAATTGTGGATCATCTGTTCTGTTGCCAAACATAATATAGAAGGTCTTATCAGTGTTGAGTGTAAGTTTATTGGCAGTCATCCATGTTGATATTTTTATTAATTCGTCGTTAACAATGGTATTAAGCGTGGCAAGGTTTGTGTGGGAGATGACATAAGTTGTGTCGTCAGCAAAGAGTATTGGTTTCAGGTGTTGTGATACATTGGGAAGATCATTGATGTATAAGAGGAAGAGCAGGGGACCAAGGACACTTCCTGCGGACGCCGGTGTCTAGTGGTAGTGTCGTGGAGGATGTGTCTTTAATAGTGACATACTGGTACCTATTAGTGAGGTAGGATTTGAGATATGCTAGTGCATGACCTCTTATTCCATAGTGGTCAAGTTTGTGGAGTAGGATGCCGTGGTTTACTGTGTCAAAAGCTTTCCTTAAGTCAATAAAAAGTCCTAGTGGATATTCCTTATTTTCAAGTGCTGTGTAAAGCAGGTCTATCATTTTTACTATTGCATCGTTAGTGCTTTTATTTTTCCTGAAGCCAAATTGGCAGGGGTTGAGTATGCTTTGTGTCGTTATAAACGAGTATAATCTCTTGTGCACAAGTTTCTCGAATATTTTGGATAGCAATGGTAGATTTGATATAGGCCTATAGTTATTTACGTCTGTAGGGTCACCACCTTTGTGTATTGGTGTAACCCTTGCTGTTTTGAGTAGTGTTGGGAAGGTGCTAGTTTCTAATGATTTGTTAAAAAGTAAAGAAATAGGATATGAAAGGACATGAGCAGCTCGTTTGTATATTAAGGGTGGAACTTGAGACAGATGTCCTGATTTATTTTTAAGTGACTTGATTATCATGGAGACTTCAGTGGGTTCTGTAGGTGCAAGATATAAGGAGGATGGGAAATTCCCATCTAGGTAATCACTTGCTCGGGCATTGGTATCTGGAATTTTACTGGCAAGATTTGATCCTATAGTTGAGAAGAAGTCATTTATCTTGTTTACTGTATCAATAGGCTGTAGTGGTGTTTCGTTTGGTTTAGTTAGGACAATATCCCTATTTTTTTTCAGTTTGTGGGTGCCCATAATCTGTGAGAGTGTTTTCCAGGTCTTTTTTATATCTCCTCTTGTTTCAGTGAATCTGCTGGAGTAGTACAATTGTTTGGCTTTTTTTATTAGTTTGGTGAGAACTGATGAATAGTGTTTGACAAACTCCTTATGTATGAATCCCCGTCTATATTGCTTCTCATATTGATGTTTCTTGTTAATGGATTTTAGTAAGTTGTTAGTTAGCCATGGGCAGCCTAACCGCTTATTCGTAATCTGTTTCATTTTTATAGGACAATGTTTGTTGTATAGTCTATGTAATTTATTAAGAAAGGTGTCTGTCCACTCATCGATACCCTTGGCATTTGGGAATTCTATAGCCCAGTCAACTGCTGTGTCTAGCTCTGTTGTGAAGTTATTTATTGAAGCTTGGTCATGGAGTCGGAATGAAACTTTGGTGTATTCTAGGGGCGGTTTACTAATGTTTGTTAAGAGGAAGGTGGGGTAGTGGTCTGTGGTGCTTTGCGTAGGTCTACGAAGATTCCCAGCGGAACTTCTTTCTTCTCAAATGCGGTGTATATTAACTCTAACATGTGTGTTATAGCATCGTTTGTGCTCTTGTTGGTCCTGAATCCAAATTGACAGGGGTTTAGTACATTGTGTGAGACGAGGTAGGAATAGATCTGTTTATGAATTAATTTTTCGAAGATTTTAGAAAGCAGTGGTAAATTTGAGATTGGTCTATAATTGTTCAAGTCAGTTTGGTCAGTTTTGGTCACCTCCCTTGTTGGGGTTCAAATTTTTCAGTGTCTACGAACCCCTGGAATTCGTGCACAAATTTTTCAGCTGCACATTTGTCTGAACTGGCTGCCTCACCATGCCTCTGTTATGTTATTTTCCCCTATTTATCATCAAGGTTCTACATGTACTAGCATAGGGTATTTACTTAAAAGGTCTTAGGGTAAAAGGAGGACATTATTTGGCTAAAAGATACTTACTCAGGTTTAGCTGCTGCATCTGAAAACTTATTGGTCCTTTCACATTCCTCTTAAAGGTTATTTAAACCAACATTATAAAAATAGAGCTATATTAAGAAGTACAGTATATACATATAATGTACAGGTCTCCACTCCTAAACATATAAACAGCCTTACCCAAAGCACATGGCTCAGCTGCCACCTTCAACTCTCTTTTTCTCAACATTTCTTAACCCTCCAGTGTCTTGATACACTGAAGATCACTGAATGTCATAGTAACATCGATCTACAATCCTTCCCATTACCTTTTGGGCACTCATTCAGCCCTGAAGCCAAGATAAGATCAGCACCTACAACACCAGCTCACTCCAGCCGCCATTGTTCTCAGGAAGGGCATTGTGGGAAAACAACAGTCTCTCTAAGCTCCTCCCCCTCAAACATAAACACATCACTTTGCATATCCTCTCAACATATCTTATGTTATTACAATGAGACATGCAACTATTAATTAATTAGTTAATAAAATGTGTGCATTATTTATATAACCTATTATATTGAGAAAATCAGTTTAATCAGCTCTTAAGTTTTTAAGGCTGGCCAAGCCTTTTAAACTCTCTTAAACAGTACTTCTGATTAATTCAATATAATTAGGCATTCATGTTATTTAATTTCAACAATACATGCTGGGTTCCATAGCCCCCATAACAAGTCCATAATACCCCATAACACCCCCACCTCCAGACGGAGTCTTATAAAGACGGAGTCTTATAAGACAGAGTCTCACAAAAGCTAGCAGTGTCCCGCAGGATACGGCTAGGGAAAAATAAGGTCTTAGCCTAAAGGTGGTAGTAACACTACTAGAGGTTTTACATATACCCCAGCACCATAATTACTCTTCACTGTACAGTTATACAACAAGGTGACATACAACATGGCAATCTACAAATCTCATGGCTCCACTGAACCTTCCCAGCATAAACATGCAATTCTGCCCTTACCATACACCATACAAAACCCATGAATGGAACAATACTAGAACAGAGTGCAGAGGTTACTAGAAAACAGTTTAACCACATCCCCATACTGAAGGGTGTAACCATTAACTACTTTAGTGGTTATCAACATAATACATTTTCACAATGCAAGGACTACACACAAAGCCCACTGTGAAAGCCAGCACCGACAGGCCTGTGCCTCCGCTGCGGTAAATCCAGCAGGCAACTGGTACTCCAGGATGGCATCTTCCTGATCAGGAGATGAGAGTAGAGCCAAACCCAGAGCAGTCAGGTATACCCCAGGCAGAACTTCACAAAAACATGTCAAGGTGTCTCTTACGTGGTGGCCGAACCAAAAAGTGAGACTCTCCAGTCAACACCCAAAATCCTTAAAATGGTCAGGCACGTACCCCCATCTTCCGAGGACCTCACTCCATACAGATCCTCCAACCTTATAAGGAGGAACTGCTATAGTACATGGAGAGATACACGGGACCACTCAGGCAACCGTTGGACCGTTTCGTACTTAGAGCACACCAAGACACAAACAACATACCTCCCTGGACTTCTCATGTCACCGAAGGTTGTCAACTCCGCCTCAACTCACAATTTTTGATACCCTGACTCCCTTTCTTGTCTGGCTCCAACCATCTCCTTCACAGTTGAATGGCTGGTAGAGAGCACTCAGGCCCGCCAAGAGTTCACCACTGCAAAAACAACAAGGTCAGCACAAGACAAACACTATGTACTAAGCATGCACCATTTATCTACATGAGACATCTTGAAAGTGCATCAGCAACTACATTTTCTGAGCCTTTTATATATTTAACTTCTAAATTGAAAGGTTGCAGGAACAAAGCCCATCTCAAGAGTCTTTGGTTGTGATTTCTCATTCTCTGCAAAAACCTCAGAGGATTATGGTCACTATACACTACTACAGGATGTGGGGAAGCACTGAGATAAACCTCGAATTTTTGTACAGCCAACACCAAGGCTAAAGCTTCCTTCTCCACTGTTGCATAACCACGTTGATGCTTTTTTAATTTGGCCGAGTGGTAACAGACTGGTTGCAGGCTCTCTTTCTCATCACCCTGCAACAACACTGCACCTACCCCTACATCACTAGCATCCACTTGTAGGGAGAAAGGGCATTCAAACTCAGGATTTTTCAAAATAGGAGCATTCCCTAATAACAATTTCACATGTTCAAATGCCCTGTCACATTTGCTGTCCCAGTTAAACTGAACTTTGGGACTGGTCAAGGTTGTCAGTGGTGACGTTACTTGGGAAAGGTTGGGACAGAAGCGTCTGTAATAACCCACCATGCCCAGGAACCTCATCACTGCTTTCCGATTTTGCGGCCTAGGAAAATTTACAATGGCCTTCACTTTAGCATTAATTGGGGCCACTTTGCCCTGACCAACTACATAACCTAGGAATTGTACACTTGCTTGGCCAAACTCACTTTTACTCAGATTAATGGTTAAGTTGGCTTGGGCCAGACATTCAAACAATTTCCGTAATCTTACTAAGTGAGTATCCCACTGACTACTGAACACCACAATGTTATCTAAGTAGCCGTACACCATCCAACCCCTTATTACAGTATTTATGCGACGTTGGAAGGTGGCAGGGCATTTCTTAGCCCGAAGGGAGTACATTATATTGAAATAACCCATCTGGAGTGACGAAGGCTGAAATTTCCTTGCTCGCTGTGTGAGGGGTATCTGATAATACCCTTTAAGTAAGTCCAGTTTACTCACAAACTTGCCCCTCCCACTGCATCAATCACATCATCCATGCGTGGCAAAGGGTAACAGTCAGCCTTCGTTACCTCATTTACTCTGCGATAGTCAGTGCACATGCGCATAGATCCATCAGGTTTGGGAACCATCAGGCATGGAGATGCCCACTGACTCTCGCTAGGCACTATAAACTGGTTTTCAAGGAGAAATTTCACCTCTTCCTCCATGTGTCATTGTTTTGTTGGGTTCATACGGTAAGGAGCTTGCTTTATTGGAACAGCCTCCCCGACATCCACATCATGGGGGGGTAATTTACTGACTTTAGGAATATCCCCAAACAAGGTCGGAAATTCCTGGAGTAACTGAACCAAGTCACAAGCTCCTGTACACTGAGTCCCTTCATGTGTGCCAAGGGATTTTGCAAGATGGCTGAGTTGCACAGCCTTACCTCTGTCGTTACAGGAAGTTTTTCAGTATCATCACCTCGACTTGAATGGCGGCAACTCCCGCCCTAGAATGGTACCGCTTAAACGGTTAATGTGCATGATCCTGTCTGACTTGCGCCGGCCAGGCATCTTAACTACATAATTAGGCCCAGACCTGCCTGTGACAACAAAGGGTCCATCAAAACGTGCAGCCAAGGCATGTCCTGGAACTGGTTCCAAGGCTAACACTTCCTCTCCAACACTGAAGGAGCGAGGGCCGCCCGTCGGTCGTGACCGCTGCTTCATGGACCTCTGGCTAGCCTTAAGGTTGTCCGCTGCTATGCGTCTCGCCTGGTCCAATCGTTTCCTGAAAAGGATA
This sequence comes from Cherax destructor, assembly GCA_009830355.1. Lineage (NCBI taxonomy): Eukaryota > Metazoa > Arthropoda > Malacostraca > Decapoda > Parastacidae > Cherax > Cherax destructor. The sequence continues at coordinate 8,621 of WNWK01014403.1, read as the reverse complement.
ACATCTTCCGGCGGGAAGCCCCATCTGCACCGCCCAGCCAATGCTCCTGAGAACGGTAAGTGGCCCCTCACTGGATGACCATATACAAGCTCAAAGGGACTGAAACTGAGAGATTCCTGGGTGCTTTCCGCACGGCAAACAAAAGAAAGGGAATTCCCTCGTCCCAATCACTAGAGTTATCCATGCAATAAGCTCGCATCATGGTCTTAAGGGTTTGATGAAATCTTTCCACTACCCCTGAGATTGAGGGTGATAGGCAGTTGAAAATTTAGGCTGTACTTCTAACCCCTTTAACACATTTCTAAATAGTTTTGAAGTAAAGTTAGACCCTTGATCGGTTTGTACCTCCCGAGGAAAGCCAACATGAGAAAAGAACTTCATCAAAGCCCTTAAGACTACACGAACTGTAATCTTACGTAGAGGGACTGCTTCCGATACCTGGTAGTGGAACAAATAATCGTTAGTAAATAAATATTTCCCATTCTGGTCCTTGGGAGCGGACCAACTAATCCACTACCAGCTTGCTGAAGGGTTCACCTGGTGCTGAAATGGGCTGAAGAGGAACAGGTTTAATGTTCTGATTAGGTTTTCCTATAAATTGGCAGGTATGACAGGTCTTTATATATTCCCCTACCGTCTCCCACAGCCGAGGCCAGAAGAAGTGCCTGGAAACCCTAGATACCATTTTAGCAATACCTAGGTGGCCACCTAGAGGTGTGTCATGCTAAGCTAAGAACATGGTTTCTATAAGGCTCAGGCACCACAACCTGGTGACAAAAATTTGGCTCTCCTTCTACTGGTGCTGCAATCGCAGGTGCCTTCTTCATTAAAATACCTTTCCTGAAATAGACACATTTACTTAAACGTAAAGATTCCTCCTCAGTCACAGCTGAGGCTCTAATTGATTTCAGAGAGTCATCACTCCCTGTGCAGCAATTAATTGCATCATAGTAGGCCCTTTCCTTCTCACCTCCTCCCTGATTTACGCACTGATTAGGCTCGACTCTAGTTGGGGCGTCCTTTTCTTCTGTTGACTGCAGCTCAACATCAGAAAATAGGGTTTCCAAACCTAAGTCTTCACCATCCTCAGGAGAAATATCAGGATTACCCTTGGTAGCCTTGTCACGAGACATACTTCTTGTGATGGCACCAACAGGGAAAAGGTCTGGCAGGGTTTCCTAGCCTTCTCCTCCCAAACTTTGGGATCTGGTACTCCCCACACTAGTGGCTCCTCACTGTCTAACAGACCCATTACGTTATTCCCCAATAAGAGGTTAACTCCTTCAAAGGGAATCTCATCAGTAATACCTACAGGGAGATAGCCCACTTGGTAAGAGGATTCTACCCATAATTTGTGTACTGGTGCTCTTATGGCCGAACCTGTAATACCCTTCAATAAGATATCTACCCCAGTGTAGGTATCATTAGACACTGGTAACACCCCAGCACGTAATAAGGAGTAGGTGCTACATCCATCCCTCAAGGCAACAGGTTCTCTACTCTGCCCACATCCTTATGCAAGGCAACTGTAGACTTACTAGCAAAAACCTGCATCCTGGGGTCTAGACCCCCCAAAGACTCCTCCACACTTTGTGTTGAAGACTGAATGCAGGCAACTGGGTGTGTCCTTTTCTGATCTCGCCGTCTAGAAAAGCAATACTTTTGCTTGTGTCCCGTTTTGTTACAGTAGTAACAGGTATAATTCTTAAGGGTATTTTTACCGTTTGGTGTAGGACTAGTACTGTGTGCTCGAGGAACTGAAACGTTATTTGATGGACTAGGTAAACTTTGAGCTCCAGCTGACTTACCTTTCCCTTCTTTTTGAGAGGGTGCTTCAGCCTTCATTTGTCCCTGAAAATTCTTGTCCCACCTACCTTTATGACCGTAGGATTTGGAATGAGGTTTAGGAAAGAAAAATTTTTTAATGAGCATGACTGTTTTTACCTACCAATTCCTAAGCTAAGAATCTGTCACCCAGATCCATTGCTGCTGAAAGATTATCTGATTTCGTCCTCCAAATATTTCTAAGGTCAACAGGGATTGATTGTACAATTCCTCATGAACAATTAGGTCTACTAACTTCTCATAGTCCTTGTTTACCCCTTTTTGAACAAGCCCATTTTAAAAGGAACAGTTTCTCATTCCAACCAGTTAAGGCGCCCCTCCTGAAATTTTTTACTTTGAACTTTTGCCTATATTTCAGGTATCATTTGGTATGCAAGCAATACTACCTCCTTATTTTCTCATAATCAGAAAATTCCTCTTCCGAGCCTACTCTCTGAAAACCTTGCCACTAGCTGTTTGCGAACTAGGTAGCCCATTGCGTTTGGGCCATCTTTGCTCCCTTTGCAGTCTTCAAAAAAGGAAAAATATCTGTCTTCATTCTCTGTAAACTTAGGGACAAAATTTGCAGTTTAGTTAGGTTAAAGTACTGCTCAGGCTCTTGGGAACCTCCTAACCCTTTACATACTTCCCGAGTTTCTAAGAATTTTGTCTTAGCTAAAAAAGCACTCAAGTTTCATCATCGCCCTATTACCTGGAGGAGGGATTCCTTGTTCACTGTTAACAGACATGTTTACTGATGAATTATTTATTCACTGAAGCCAGAAAATTTAAAGATTCAGCTTCTGACATATTTATCCTTAAATTCACAGCATCAATGGAAAGGTCTTTACACAGGTACATAAAAATAACACAAGTTCAATGGAAAATCTTCAATGGCACTCTACCATAACCACAAACAAAATGTGTTACTCAACTTTAATCCCCACCTGGAGAAAACAACCTGTAAACTAATACATGAACCTTCCACTGACACCACCAAGGTAATTTTACAAGGTAAATTTAAAGGTAAATTTTGTCCTACCAAAACATGTGACTCATAATTTATCTATACCAGTACATCTCAAAGAAATGTTTGAGTTATTTTAACAGTCAAAAACTCCCGGTTAAGGCCCCCATGTTATTTTTTCCCATTTATCATCAAGGTTCTACATGTACACTAGCATAGGGTATTTACTTAAAAGGTCTTAGGGAAAAAAGGAGGACATTATTTGGCTAAAAGATACTTACTCAGGTTTAGCTGCTGACTGAAAACTTATTGGTCCTTTCACTTTCTTAAAGGTTATTTAAACCAACATTATAAAAATAGAGCTATATTAAGAAGTACAGTATATAATATAATGTAAGGTCTCCACTTAAACATAAAACAGCCTTACCCAAAGCACATGGCCAGCGCCACCTTCAACTCTTTTTCTCAACATTTTTAACCCTCCAGTGTCTTGATACACTGAAGGTCACGGGAATGCTAGTAACATCGATCTACAATCCTTCCCATTACCTTTGGGACATTCAGCCCGAAGCCGATAAGATCAGCACCTCAACACCAGCTCATTTCAGCCGCCATTGTTCTCAGAAGGGGCATTGGGGAAAACAACAGTTCCAAGCTCCTCCCCTCAAACATAAACACATCACTTTGCATATCCTCTCAACATATCTTATGTTATTACAATGAGACATGCAACTATTAATTAATTAGTTAATAAAATGGCATTATTTATAAAACCCTATTATTTTGAGAAAATCAGTTTAATCAGCCTTAAGTTTTTAAGGCTGGCCAAGCCTTTAAACTTCCAAACAGTATTTTGATTAATTCAATATAATTAGGCATTCATGTTATTTAATTTAAAAATACATGCGGGTTCCATAGCCCCCCATAACAAGTCCATAATCCTCAACACTCAAACACTGTGTATGCCACTACGTTTCAAACCTGTCAAACCAGCCTCTGCTCGCTTTAAAATCACTCGCCCACCACTGGTTGCAGGCATTGTCTTGACAAGATCTCGTGCAACTTCCTTGCTTTCACAAATTATCACCATGGAAAACTATCACCCGCTCTCTGTTTTTCATTGATCCACACCCTCAGTAACTTCTCAACTCATCCACTATTTTCGATCTTTGTTCGTTTAAAAATTAACCCTTGCCAAATTACTTCCTTGATCTCATTTTCTGTGCCAGATAGTGCCATAAATGTGGTTTTCTTTAATCTGGCAAGATCACTGACGCACGCCACTTCTATTTTTCATAAACTCTTTCTTCAGTTCATGATGTTCCCCCTTTTACCACTGGGGTGCCACTAGAAGCTTTTGGACCCATGGTGACTTATTAATGACAATCACTAAACCACCAAAAAAGACACCAAATGTATTGTGAATGTTTGAAAGAGTGTGCTGGGAATGCCTCAATGAAACAACGCTCACTGGCGTCTTCACAGGCCAGGGCGGGCAGGTGGACAGGTCAAACGTTTGCTAACCAGGGGTTTTTCCAACTGATACCGAAAAAGCTGCAACCGAATTTTTTGTTAACTACATTTTTTTAACCGGGTTCCACTGCAGTGGAACCCGGTAACGAACACCCCAGAAATCGTGATTATGTGAAAAATTTAATCTTGTGGAATTTTTTTTTGGGGGTCTAAATAGACTAACCAAATGAATTTTTCTTAAGGAAGTAAATCTCTCAATGGCATTAGCAGGCTTCATGTTTTTTTAAGGGTTCCACTGTATATTGAAATAAAAAATAGAGGAACAGCTCTAATAGACATTATTTAGGTATAAATACTGGTCAGAGAGGTATAATCCAGGCAGAAAATGAGCAGTGAGCCCGGTTCCTATTAATCCGTCCAACCCGCAACATCGTTTGGTCAACTAAATCCATTTTTCCCATAAGAAATAATGGAAATAAAATTAATTGTTCCAGACCCCAAAAGTTTAAAAAAAATATTTTTTACAACATATAGACAATAAATTAACCAATTTTTATAAATAAAGAAATAATAGTAATAAATATCATTTCTTTATTGAAGAGTTGTTGATTTAAAAGGGAGGAGGGGAAATGGATGTATGCCAGTTTTGGGAGGCCCATTAACACTGCAGGGCCAAGTTCTTTTCTTGGGGTTACTGGCCTTTTTTTAATACCACTAGGGCCAGGTTAATAGGAACCCTCTCAAAAAAATCTGTCCAGGGAGCTCTGTGTCTGGCATTTTTTTAAAACTTCCCTGAAATGGGACACCACATTGTTATTGTACTGTAAACACGGCCTGCAAACATGGTTAGGTGATAATCATCCATAAATGTTTGCACCTTGCTCCACATTGTCAAATCTCCTTAATCACTGAAGAAGCACCTTCCTCCATCTCTGTTTCTCCTCCTCCTCTGACCATTTTCCTGAACTGTGGTCTGTTGTTGTTGAAGCTCTTGCAGATCTTCAGTGGTTATCTCTTCATTGTCCTCCCCACCAACTGTTCCACTCCTCGGTACAAACATCCAACCCCATGGACTTGCCCAGTTCCACAATTTGTTGCACAACAGGCTCAGGCTCAGGGTTCTGAGGCTCAGCCCCAAAACCTTCAAAATCCCTCTCTAGGACACAGTCTGGCCACAATTTTTCCAGGCAGAGTTCAAAGTCCTGGTAGTCACTCCTCCAAGCCTTACCTATAAGGATACTGAAATGATCTTTCCAAAAGTCTCTTAAGGTCATATTCATGTTCGGGTCAGTCAAAGCACTTTGAAACATTGCTTTGGTGTAGAGTTTTTTAAAGTTGCAAATGACCTGCTGGTCCATGGGCTGAGTAGAGGAGGGTATTAGGGGGCAAGAACTTCACTTTGATGAATTTAAACTCCTCCACAATTTTCTACCAAGTTTGGAGGATGACAAGGAGCATTGTCCATTATCAGGAGGCACTTAAGTGGCAAATTATTTTCCTCAAGATACGATTTCTTCACACTGGGGCCAAACACTTCATGGAACCAATCACAGAAAATTTCCCTAGTAACCCATGCCTTATTGTTAGACTCCACATCACACAAATTAAACTTGGCGACACCGCATTCTTAAACGCTCGGGATTTTCAGAATGATACACCACTAATGGCTTCACTTTAGAATCACCACTGGCATTGGCACAAAGCATAAGAGTTAGCCTGTCTTCATAGGCTTATGTCCTGGGAGTGCCTTTTCCTCCTGTGTAATGAAGGTCCTGTTTGGCATTTTCTTCCAAAACAGGCCTGTTTCTTCTCAATTGAACACTTGTTGGGGTTGGAATTGTTCAGCCTCTATGTACCCCACGAATTCATTCACGTAATTTTCAGCCGCACTTTGTCAGAACTGGCTGCTTCACCATGCCTCACAACACTATGTATGCCACTACGCTTCTTAATCTGTCAAACCAGCCTTTGCTGGCTTTAAATTCTTCACTTCAGCACTCGTTGCAGGCATTTTCTTAAGAGATCATCATGCAACTGCCTTGCTTTTTCAATATTATCCCGCGAAACACTATCTCCTGCTATTTGCTTCTTGTTGATCCACACCAACAACAAAGTTTCCACTTCTTCCAGCACTTGAGATCTCTGTTTTGTGACCATACTTGCACCTTTTGCAACAACAGTGTTCTTGATTTCCTTTCTTTGGCCATAATGGAAGAGATGGTTGAATGGGATTTGCCATAGAGCCTGGCCAGGTCAGCGATACGCACTCCACTTTCATATTTTGCTATCATCTCCTTCTTCAATTCTACCGTATTTCTGACATTTTTTACCACAGACTTGGCACTAGGAGCTTTTGGGGCCCATGGTGGCTTATTTAGCAGTTGCAAGCACTAAAAACAGTGAAATAATGACAATATGCTGGTATGAATGCGTGGGTGGTGGTCGCCGCTATAAACAAAGCACACTGATGCTGAGTGCCCGGCACCCAGCTGGGCCACACGTACGAGTCTATGACGAATCGCCAACTCCAAGCGGATTCGTTAACACGAGCCAAAATTCTCGTGAAAACTAACGATCACCGATTTGGGCAAACTCCGATGGCGTCAAACACCGGGGTTGACTGTACATCGCTAAGTGAGGAGATGCTGTATTAAAATAAACAAAACACTGTAAAATAACCTGCCCATCTAGGAAATAGTGAAATATAAATATATAATTATTTTTTAGAAAAGTTTAGCAAAGTACAGTGGAACCCCGAGTTTCGAACAGCTCCAAACTCGAACAATTACAGTCAACCCTCCTTTTCATGCTTAACCGCTCCAGAGGGATCAACTAAAACTAAAATCAATGAAAACTGAAGCCATTTTCCCCATAAGAAATAATGTAAATTCAATTAATCCATTTCAGACACCCAGGAGTATTAACAAAAAATAATTTTTTAGAGATTAAATATAGATTTGCATACAGAAAAGAATGACAAATAAATATAAAGCACTAATAACTAGTATAAATGAACATTTAACATCACACTTACCTTTATTGGCTAATTTTGTTGTGTATGGAAGATGGAGAGGAGGAGAGAGGAAGGCGAGCTTATTGTTGGGAGGCTGGACAAAATGCTTCAATTTGACACTAATATCAGCTCTACGGCTTATTTATCTATAACAGTTCATCTAATATGACATAATAAACAATATTAATAACATAGAAACATGATATATACTCTAGAATGAATATAATATGTCATTATGTATGAGAAAACTGGCAGTAGTGTTGTTGTTGTTGTTGGGTTTAAGGCCACTGACCATAAGCCGTTGGCGGCAGCAGCAGGGCCACCAGCTCTATTCACACAATGTACATAATTTATAAATAAGAAATATTTACACTTTAATTTATAAATAAATACAGTCATACCTCGGGTAACGATGCTGTCATTTAACGATAGTTTCGAGTAAATATTTATAACGTAAAAAAATGATTGCGGGTTACATGTTTGCTTCGGGTAACGAATTCGTACCGGACTTGTCCGCGTGGCGCCCAGCTGAGCGCGCACTCCAGGGAGCGTCAGTGTGCTATTGTTTACAAGCGAGAGTGACCACCCACCCACACCCACGCATTCATACCAGTATATTGTCATTATTCCACTGTTTTTAGTGCTTGCAACTGCTAAATAAGCTACCATGGGTCCAAGGAAAGCTCCTAGTGGTAAGTCTGTAGCAAAGAGGAACAGAAATACATGTACGATAGAACTGACGAAGGAGATAATAGAAAAATATGAAAGTGGAGTGCGTATCAGTGAGCTGGCCAGGCTGTATGGTAAAGCCTTTTCTACCATCGCTACCATTGTGGCCAAGAAAAATACACGTAAAATCAAGGAAGCTGTTGTTGCAAAAGGTTCATCTGTGTTCACAAAACAGAGACCACAAGTGCTGGAAGATGTGGAAAGGTTGTTGTTGGTGTGGATCAACGAGAAACAGTTAGCAGGAGATACTGTTTCGGAGGCAATAATATGTAAAAAACAAGGCAGTTGCATGATGATTCGTTAAGAAAATGCCTCAACGAAAGGCTGAAGTGAGCGACAAAGCCAGCAGAGGCTGGTTTCACAAATTTAAGAATTGAAGTGGCATACATAGTGTTGTGAGGCATGGTGAGGCAGCCAGTTCTGACAAAATTGCGGCTGAAAAATATGTGCCTGAATTCCAGGAGTACATAGAGGCTGAAAATTCCCCCCCAACAAGTGTTTAATTGTGATGAAACAGGCCTTTTTGAAGAAAAAACGGACCTTCATTACTCAGGAAGAAAAGGCACAGCCAGGACATAAGCCATGGGGTAATTTGACGCTTTGTGCTAATGCCAG